>CAUZXS010006510.1:0-60666 GCA_963585895.1 Sepioteuthis lessoniana
CTTGTTTTCCTCAACATTTATATTCAGTGAAGTTTAAAATTTACTATCAGTCTGTTTAAAACAGACTTTTCCTTTAAATACATCCGATTCTGACCTTCTTTTTCGTCATAAATGTCTCCTTTTTTCTACTGGCAGGGTTACCTGAAGGTTTCTGTTTAAATGATCTTTTTCTTGTTCACAACACCTTGATGCTGTCAAACGTTTCCCCAAAGTTACTATTACTCAATTAGTTTGTGTAATATATGTAGTACTTTCGTCTTATTAACAGATTTTTTTTTGTGTGTGTACCCCTTCATCGGTCAATGTAGGGTTGTTACCCATGCTGTTTTTTTTTTTTGTGTTTTTTTTTTTTTTTCCATCTTTTATTTATTTTAGATATTTCTATTTCTTGTAGTGTTTTCAGTTTTTTTTCTGACGGAACTTTAAACTATCTTAAAGATTTTGATGCTACCAAGTTTAAGTTCAACATTTTAAGACCCAATTATTTTATCCAATGTATATAAGTCCAACCTTTCTTTCCACGCTATCCCCTCCGACCAACGTTAGTTACCTACGTAAGTTTTAAATTTTGATTATTCTCTCACAAATTATTTCAATTTTTTTTTTTGTAAACATTTCGTACTGTAAAATGTTCTATTGAATCTTTAAAATTTTCGTTAAAAAATTTTCCTCTTTGACTTGCTTCTCTTATATAAACTGTCAGTCTACTGAATTTTCATTACTTGGACCTTATTGCTGTAAAATATCAATCACAAAAAGGGGGGAGAAACAATGTTTTTTTTTTTGTTTTTTTTTTAAGAAAATTACATAATAAATAAGTGTTACTGTTTGTGACACTCACGTGTTGATGTAAAAAAAAAATGTTTTTTTTTTTTTTTTTTTTGTTTCTTTTTTATACACGTGGGTAAATGAAGAAAATGAACCGTTTATATTATATAAATTTTAATACTACTCTTGTACTTATTAGTTTTTACTAAGTATAGAAATTCCCAACGTTAACACAAATACTACCTTTCACACGGCACATACAAACGCATCCAACGTTCATATATAATTGAATATACATCTTCAACTTTGATTTAAAAAAAAAAATGTAAAAGTATTTGCTCTTAGTTCATATTTCATGCACGACACCCCCACAAAAAATTAGTCTCTAATCGAAACTAAACTAGCAATGAAATTAGATAAGATTTATTAACATCTAAATTATTGCATACCTTTTAGCAAAAAATGCATACTATTCATTGATTCAGTGTTATGATTTTAGCCAAATATATATTTATTATATGAATTCAATTTTTATTTTGAGGATGTTTTTCTATTCATGTTTGTGATTAAAGCAACAATTAAGCGCTTTTTGCTTTGACTCTTATACGATGTACATTTTATTCACATCGCGACTCTCAGAAAACCTTAAAACCATGCCACACACACGTGTATAAAGAGGGAGGACAAGTACACACTTGTACTGTTCTCTTATGCTGTATCACTACCCCCTTTTTTTATTTTCTCTTTCCAAATAAGTTTTTACGTAATGAAGATGTAAAATATTTCACTAAAATTATATTATTTATTTCTGTTGTAAATTCTCTTTAAACAAAAGTACTTCAACACACGTACTAATGAGAGAGGGATACACATACACATTATCACAGATACATCTCCATAGGCAAAAATCATTTTTTTTTTTATTTGTTTTTGTTTACTGTTTATGTTAGCAATAATTGGTAACCCAAGACTTTTTGTCGGTATGATAAATTAACTGTAGTCTTGTATGTGGCTGTACTTATTGCAGTATACAGTACACATTCTATTTCGAGACACGCATACACACACACACACACACACACACATATATATATATATATATATATATATATGTGTGTATATATGATAAAGGTAGTACAAATTTAACGAAGGCGTCTTTCTGTTTCTTTCCAACGAAGGAAAGAAGAATTTTTAGAATTTGATATGAGAAGGTCAAGGCCGCATATTCAATCGTTTCTGATTGGTTTAAAATCGGAGGGATTGGCTCTGACCCTACCAATCGCTGCTTCTAAATCGACAAATCGGTGGGTGTGGGTTGCCATTTTTGCTGCCTGCGTTTGCTAGGTGCATGAGTTCTTAATATAGCCATGCCTTGATCTACGTAGCTAAGTAACGTGTAACATTTACTTGCGATTCATATACATAGGTATCATAGTAAATTAAAATAGGCTGTATTTATCTATTCATTCATATGAGTATTGTCTACATAAAGGTAGAATTTGGTGAGATTATACTCTTCAATGGTCAAATGTTCACGTTGCGTCACGAAGATTGGAGAATATGTGTGTAAAAATCCTGTTTCACACACCTTGTGTGTGTGTATGTATATATATATATATATATATATATATATATATATATATATATATATATATATATATATATATATATATATAAAATGTGTGTGCGTTCATAATGTTTATGCAGCTGAAATAAATGTTCATAAGTATATGCAAACGATGGGTACACTTATTTTGTGTGAATTGGTGTCTAGACGATATGTTTAATGAAAGTAGACAAGTGCACATTCAGTAAATATAGATAATGCATAAAATACAGTATAATGTATCTTAAGAAAGTGTAAATTATTAAAGGCAATATAAGTAAATAAATGAAACCTTTTTGCTATTTTACATTTATCAAAGGGGCTTACACAAACTTCTTTGCATTTAAAGGTCTGTTTTTTGTTTGAAATAGCAATTTTTTTTCTCACCAATTTTATAATAAAATGTTTGAGAGATGAAATCCCTTAGAACAGTGTTAAAAAATTGACTTAGTATTGTTTAACATGCTAAGCACAGCATAAAAAAAGCTAAAGTTCAGTTTTTACATTAATTACTACTACACTTATAAGCTCATTTGATTGCCACTTTTATTCGAAGTATGAATGTTAACTAATAGCAATAACCATCAAATAGAATAACTTATGATTAATGGGCTCGTAATTTTATCATACCCTACCTTATAAATCAAAGATATTTCTCTGTATGATTGAGAGGGGGGGATGCTGTTGAGAATATCAGTTATTTGTTTAGGACTTTGGAGTTAATTGAATTGTTCTGTATAGTCTAGAAATTTTAACGGAATTTATTTATTTTTATATAAGCTTTAAAAAAAATATCCATACATCATAAAAATAAAATTCATATTTTGCATAGTGTTAGAATACATATCTTAGTATGAATAATGTTACTCTTCCAGAGAAATTGATTTTGGAAATTAATATTAACATAGGCCCATTAATTTATATTAAAAAAAACTTCAACTTTCTATCCAAATATTTTTATATCAATTTTAATCTATAAAATTAAAATCCATGTCTGAAAGATTAAGTGTTATCATTATTGTAAACTCTCCAGGTATTATGAAAATAGACAACTTGCTAAAATATTTTAAGATATAACTCTTACCCTAATCTTAGCTCAAAAATATTTTTGTACTAAAAATATAAAAAATCACATTTTAACATAGGATTTTTTTTCTGCAGTTTTAAACTTTATAAAAATGTTTGCTATTATACTTTGTGTGGGTGGTTTTTTTGAGGTAACATATTTACCTTATATATATCTAAATATGCCCTCACATGAATGAGTGCATATTTTTATACAAATGTTATACTTAATGAATATATTTTTGTTTTTAGGGATGTAAATACAGAATTGTTTGTATTGTTTTTTTTTTTTGTTTTTTTTATCACATTTATTTCTTGTATTCATTTATTCTTTACTTCATTAATTTTATTTTCCTTTATTTGTTTTTCTACAAAATCCCCAATTTTTAAACAGATGTTTCTTTATTATTACCATGATTATCATTTGAATAGAGTTGACTCTTAAACTTGTTCCATGCTTGGCTGATCTTGTGAAACAGATGTTTCATTATGTTCATAAATTCATTGTGGGCTGTATCCTCTTGTACTTGTCATGGATAGGCTGTTACTAACACATGTTGCATTTTTTAATCTCTGTATGTTCATATGTGTATATGAACATAATATACATGTGTACATATATGCACCACATTTTCAGCATGTGCATACACACACATATAATAGAAAAAACTAAATTTAAATTTATTATGAAAGTCAACATTTAATGTTTTGGTTATAACCTTCTTCAGGACTTTAATTTCACGAAAAGTGTTGCTAAAATAGTGGTGGATATTTGATGAAATAACAGGAGAAAAGTTTGTGTATAAAAAGAAAGATTCATAACAGTATATTCAACAAATTATTTTAAAAAATAACAATGTTATTAATCTTTCTTTTTATGCACACTCTTTTCTCCTATTTCATCAAATATCCATTGTTATTTTAATGCTTTTCATGAAGTTAGTTGTGAAGAAGGTTATAACTGAAACATTAAATGTAGACTTTTATAATAAATTCATCAAATTTGGATGAATTTTTTTCTACTTTTCTTCATGCTGTGGGATGTTGTATTTTATTTACTTATATATACTTACTAGTATGTTAATATATTATATGGATTCAAGGTGTATTGAAAATTGCCAAGACTGAAGCTATATTTATCATGAATGAAACATTAATTTTCTTCAAAATAGTCTCCTTGACATTCAGTTAACTTATTCCAGAAAGTTTTCCATTGGTTGAAGTACCTCCTGAAAGAAGCTGCACTGTCATATTTAATCTTCATCCTCAAAGGAAACAAAGTTGTATGGAGCTTGGGGGGTCTGTTTTAATATGGCAAGTGCTGGACTTCCACAATCCTATGTTTTACCAAAAATTGCTATTTAAAATGTATTGCAACTATCCTGATATTGACAATTGGCCATTTAAATGTGTAGATCTTCTATTTTATGTTACTAAACAGTGCACATCTTCATTTAAAATTTTAATTTCGAAATTCAAATATTTTGAAAGCTTTTGTTCCTACTTTTTGATTACACCTTGTACATATTCTATTCCTAATTTGATATAGGAACACAACTTCATTACTTATGTGTTTATCATATGCATTAATATTAATTTTAGTTTTTTTTCGGAAGTCATATTTGTACAATTGTGTACATAAAATACAAGCATAATACCCATAAAAATGATTATTTACTAAATGGATCAGTGCTTTTAGTTAGGATCAGTGTAGTATGGAAATCTAGTGTACTTATGCACATGAAAATGGTTATTTTGAAGCATATAAACTTGATATTTCCTAAAAAGAAAAACTGATGTACAAATATAAAGTGGGATTATTTTAATTTTATTTGTAACATAATGGAATTTGCACATGTGCAGATACTACACTCTGACCCAAACAGAAGTTACAATCAGAGCTGCAAACATAGAAAAAATTGCATTATTCATTGCATTAAATAGGTACATTTTTATATATGTATACACACACTCCACCCTCAATGTTCATGCTGTAGACAAAGGAAATGGCCTTTTTATTTTGGATGAATATCGTCGTTTTTCTTGGAGCTTTATTTTTATTTTATTTATTTTTTATTTTATTTTTCTATTTATTTATTTTTAATTTTTTTTTAGATATTAGTTTATTCAGAAATTTTTTTTAGTTCCTATTAAATTTTGTCATGTTCCAGCTAAGCAGTCTCAACAAATACCTTCTCTTTCTCATTTTCCTCTTATCTTACTAATCTTCAGAATAGAAATATGTGGCTAATTCAACAAATTTGGTTTCTATACCATTCAATTTTTCTATCTGTGATTTATGCATAAATATACAGTCAATTTTGTGATCTATCCAAAGATTGTGAAAATATATTCAGCCAGAGCTATAGGAACTGATGGTTGATTTTTATTTTTTAATAGGAAGAACAGCAATTCATTCTCATCAAATTCTTGATGATAGAAGTATGCTAGTTTGTTACTGGATATAAGAATGGTTCATAAGACTTGTATGTATTTTAATCAAACGTACTGTTTCAAGAACTTTCTGATTTTAAACTATTTGTTGCCATAAAACTAAAATCATAAAATTTGCATTTTAATTTACCTAATCAAATTCTATTTATGCATAATATAATTCATATGAACCATTTTCCTAATCTTCCAAATTGAGATAGAATGAAATATAAATTGATGAATTACCTAATGTTAAAACTGCATCATAAAAATAATCTTTTCTTTTCAAGATTCATTAAGATTTTAGTCAAATTCTCAAATTTCTCTTGATAAATTACAGTAGACAGATTTTCTGTGGTATTCATAATTTAAATATGACAACTTAAACATCATTAGTTAGTTGAATACTAAAATATAATTTTCAATTTTCTGGTATTCATCTCTCACCTGCATGGGTTCTAAGATCTGATAATTTTGTTCTTAGAATATAATTGTGTGAGAGAGACTTAAAACCAACCAAGCCTGGTGGTATTGGAATTTACTGCAGGGGCACCTTAGGTCAGTGATAATGATGCTTTGGCTCTAAAACCATACCTAATCCCAGGGTCATCATCTGATGAAAGTTTTATTGGTGGCCCCTGCTGCTATTGTCTTTGCAGTAGCATTTTGTATGAATTTATTACTCGCACATATATATATATATATATATATATATATATATATATATATATATATATATATATATATATATATATATATATATATATCTGTGAATGTTACTTTCTTCTTTAAAACCATAACTTTAGCACTTATAATTAATGATTTTGATATTCTTACTTTTTAGAAAATCATTAAAAAGGTTAATTTGAATTCTGTGATTAGATAAGTGATCCATGTTTTGGATGTTGCAATTTAGATGTACTTGGAATTTACAAAGATATGGTCATATAACATTCCTCAGCAACAGGAAATAGAATTACTGCAGAATATTTTGCCAATAATTTGAGAATTTAAATCTATCAAAAAATTTGATACGACTATAAATCAGCTTTTTTTTTTTTTTTTAATAGGCTTTAACATTGTATTTTGCTTTTTAACCTATTTACAAAATAAGTGGATTTTGTGTAAGATTGCATTAAAAATTTGCATTTCGGTTTTTTAAAAAAAATTTTAAAAATCTTTTTTGTTTAGTTTCAAAATATTTTTATTATATTTGGTATTTGTTTCGCAATTCTACTTAAATCTATAGACATAACAGTACAATTACCTTTACTTTATTTTTTAAAAAATTATCTAAATATATTTTTAAAAATTCAAAACTTTAGCTCATCTATGTTAAATGATGCAGTACAAAATCAAATCTCATTATTCTGACTATTTTAATGACTTAAGATTCATTTGTATGTTAAAGAAAACATTTAAAATATAAAGTTATGAGGGTTTTTTGGTTTTTTTTTTTTGTTAATGTATGGAAGACTATCTGACTTTAAAAATTAAAATGTGAAATATGATTTAATTTCATGCTTTTATTTTTTATAGAAAATGTTTTATTTTTCTAACATTTTTTTCCACTGGTTTTTATGGTATACCCATAATGATTTCTCTAAAGAATAGATCACTTAATATTATAGGGAGTGTGTCATTTGTATCAACAATTGCTAAAATAGATATAAATCTACCTTATCAAGATTATAGCTTTTATTGTTTGAACAAATAGATTTAATTTTTTTTTTTTTTTTTTTTTTTTTTTTTTTTTTTTTTTTTTTTTTAGGATCAACTGTTTCATTTTTAAATTAAATGTTGAGTGATTTATATAAAAAACTGAAAAAAAAATATTTAGAAAAATGTATTTGAGGTAAAATTGTTTATATTTGTATACACACACATTATACATTTATGTAAATTATTTTTTCTTTATCTACCAATGAATATTTAGGATGGAGACAGAGCTGGTAAAGTGTGAACCAAACAGCCCTTTGGGCTTGAGACGCTGTGCTGTCCAAGTTATTGATGACAACTTTCGACGTGATGTTTTTTCTGACTACAGTGGTCATGATGATTATGGATCAGACCGTTCTTACCAGGGTGACAGTGGCGATAATATATCACCATGCAGTACCGATGTTAAACCAGACTTTAGCTCAACTGCTATAATCTCTGACCAGGAGAATCCAGATGGAAGCAAGAAGATTTGTTTAGTTTGTGGTGATGTGGCATCTGGATACCATTATGGTGTGTCATCGTGTGAGGCATGTAAAGCCTTTTTTAAGAGAACTATTCAAGGTAAGTAATAAAGTTGTAAGTAAAAGGTTAGTATATAACTGTATAAATACAACCTTGATTAGCTCAGTTGCAAGTCCTTTTTAAATAGTTGTGAAAATAACTAAAAAAAAAAAGACATAAATTGCTAAAATATTGTATAATGAACAAAGACAATAACCATTTGTGTGCATGCATATAGAATGTTTGAATGCATGTGTCTTTTCTTTTTTTTCTTTGTTCCAAGAAAAAAATTCAAATTCAAGAAAATATTTACAAACAAGTATTTTACTCTTATGAGCATGAAATATATACAGGATGTTAAATTTGTGTTGAAAACTTTGTGATAAATGATTGGCCCAAAAGTTCATTCTGTTTTTGTCATTAGATGGTATCGGTGTTATTTTAGTTTTAAATAACCTGAACATTTCTGGCATATTATGACTTTTAAGAGATAAAAATGAGTTAAATTGAAAGAAAGATTAGTGTACATTATGAAGAATATGTCAAAAGTAGTTTGTGTAGTTTTGAGTTGGAGATTTCTTATGCTCAGTGGTTAAGTAGACAAGCTGAGTTTGATTGTGACCAAATAAAGATATGACTTGAAAATAATCCAAATTGAGTATTACAAGTAATTTACTCTACTTTTATTTATTAGTCATTTTAATTTATGACTTTCACATAATCCCCACCTCAAAAAAATGGAAAAAAACTACCAAATTATTTCTGTAATTATTTTTATAACAAACTGTGGTAGGTAATGAAAAGTAGATACTACATAACAATGTGGAAAACAAGAGATCATGGTACAAATGGAATGAACTATTAGTAACCATGTATATATGGTAGGATTGGGAAAGAATCCTCTGAGCTTTTTCCAGCACCAAATGATTGATTTAAACAAGTACTGCACCCAAGTAGACTAATTGAGAACAGTAATCGATGAAAAGCATCTGTAATTAGTTAAAACAATGTAACATTCTGTCAGATTATTGCTTGATCATTTTTAAATTATTAAAATTTCACTGAAGTTTTCACTCCTCTGCCATATTTACTGAATATTGCACCTTTAGATTACCATTTATTTTGGTCTTTATAGTATTCTCTCTACAAAAAGTTTCAATTCCCTAAAAAACTGCAAAAGGCATAAGGAACATTCTTTGCTTTGAAAAATTTAAAGTTTTGAGAGGATGGAATCATAAAGTTGTCTGAACAATGGTAGATGATTGGTGGTGGTGGGGGGTGCAGTAAATATATTGTTCAATAAAGTTAATATAAAAAAAAGATTATTTTTTTTACTTCATAAACTGAATGAACTTTTTTGACCATTTAATATAACCATGATTGTAAATAGGTTTTAGACATTTATCTGAATCTTTCATGATTCTAAAATTCTCACAACAGACATGCTTTACTATTTTCTAATGTTTGAAGATGTGTGTATATATGTTTTCTAAAAGTAGTATAGCGTATATTTAATGTCTTATTAAGAAAGCATATAAACAAATTTAGTAATCATTGAACTTTTGTATATTTTTTATTTCATAAATTAGTTTTTAGTTGTATGTCTAGTTTACTTACAATTGAGTAGAAGATTAATGAAATAGAAATTTATCTATCAAAAAACTGATATTATAGTTGAGCCAAAGTGGTGACTGATTTTGTTTGAGCACTTCTATATTAACCATATTTCAAGTTATGTTTGTGTTTATATATAAATTTTCATTGCTTATAATTTCATTTCATTCAATGTATATAACCCCTTATCTTTTGTTTAAATTTATATTACCATATTAATATTTTTATTCATATTTTGTGTGTGTAATACATATTTGCAAGCCTATAAGATGCACCTGTTTTACAAGGACATTTTTTAGGTACTAAAAAAGAATTTAAGTACATTGCCTCATCTATACATTGTATAGCTTAATCTTTTCATCTATATCAGCATATAGGTTACTTAGTAAACCAACTACAATTAAAAGTCCAAACACAATAATTTGGATTATTAATTTGCATCTTAGCAGGTGAATATTTTAAGCAAACTTTATTTTGAGTGTGAGTGTGCACACACATACACTCCCTCACTCATTGTGTGTGTGTGTGTGTGTGTGTGTGTGTGTGTGTGTTCATACTCGCTTACCTATCTACCAGACATGTGTATGTTGATGTCAAGGTCATGAACACTTAAGTAGATTTGGAACAGTCTGTATGACGTCAGGCACAAACGTCAACAGATTTGCCATGAGCAAAGCAGTTGTACTATATTTAGATGCACATGCATGTATATTACAAATATATAAATACTTTTATCTATATTTATATGATGTTATGAATATTAACCAAAAAATTAGCATGATTGCTTGAGAAATGAATCTAGTATATATTTGTAGATTTTGTTTTTATAGCTACAATATATATTTTGTGTGTAGGTATTTAATGAATTTTTGTGTATACAACAAAAGGTTATTGTAAAAAGGCAGAAACCTAAAATTTGCATCTTTTAATTTTGCATTTAGAATATTCATACATGTGTTATAAAGTAAAGTAGGTGACCGTAGTTGAGTGCAACCCGAAGGCTTTTTATCCATAACTACAACACTAAGGTGTAGGGGAGGGCACTACTCCATTCTCTAGATTACTCCACTTTACCCTTGATCTGTACCTTATAATGCTGAGTGTTAAGCAAGGCAACATCAAGTACCTTTTTTCTTTTTTTAGTCTTTGGTATGACTTGACCTGGGATTGAACCCAGGTCTCCTGTACTATTGGTGAACACTCTACCCATTAGTCCTTGTGTAATAAATGAATTTAAATATTATCTAATAAAAAAAAAAAAAAGAAGTAAAGTTGGTGAACTAAGTTGAGGGTGACCCAAAGGCTCCCTTTTCAATAGCTACTACACCGATGTGTAGGGGTGGGCACTATTCCATTCCCTGCTGTGTATCAATAGATTTAGTATTAGTAATTTAAATGTTTTTATACATATATGTTCATCAGCTTATCATAGGTATTTTGCACATAGTTTTCTTATTGTTTGTGTGTAAAAGGAACATGAATGGAATAAAATGCATCATTATTTTTTATAAGCAGTTTTTTTTTTCTTTTCACTCATGGTATGAAATACTAGTTACAAGTGTTTTACAAGTGTTTTACAAAGTTTTATTCATCTCTATGAAAAATTAATCTATTTCAAACAAATGCAGACATAATATATTCTATGTTGGACAGCTCTTATATTTACTAAGTAAACACATATATATATATATATATATACAAGTAAAATTAACAATAAGATGTAATAAAATAAACATAAAATTGATGCATCTAAAATTTTCAAAAAAGAATGCTTAAAACATTTCTAAATAGTGGTTTATATAATTACCTATTTATATAAACCACCTAAGCATATGTGTCTACAACTTATTGCATAACTACCACTACTTTTCATGTTTCCCACTCTATCTTCTCTCTTTCTAGACTGATTTTTCTGTAGCATGTAGGTAACAAAAAATGCATCTTACTTTCCACTTATTTCACTACTTTTCTAGTGTCTCAGATTCCTTTTGACTTTTCTCTCATCTCAAATAGTTTTATTATAAATAAAATGTATAATATTAAGTTGTAGAAAGAAATTAAAAAGAAGGAACTTATGACAAATAGGATAAAATTAACAAGTGATTTATGGTATATCTAATCTATTGATAACATTCAAAAGTAAAGAAGTAGATGTAAGAACTTGGTTATTGATTGGTAATATGCAAATTTATGTGGCAATGTGAATTCTACTGTTGGAAATAAATTTTCTCTGAAAGTAATATGTATTGTATACTGACACAATTAGAAACTTCAGCTATTTTTGATTATTATTCTGAAAAAGTTTTACTTTTAAATCCTACTAGCTGCTCCATAAACTTTATAGAAGAGTTTGAAAATGCATCTAAAAAAAATTCTTGAATTTTGAGACTGCAGAAATGTAATAATTGTATAAAGTTTAACATTCTTCGGAATGGGATAACTGTTCAACGTTCATCTCTTTTAAATATAATCAACAAATAAAATACCCTTTTATCATCTATTCATCAAGTAAAAGTTGTTATTGATGATGGCAGCAGATAAAGTATAAGGTATCCATAAAATTTTGATTGCTAAAAATCTTCTGTGAACAAAATGATGGGTAACTGTTGAAAGAGGTGGTCCCAACTGGAATAATTCATAATTTCACTTATATGAATTGAATTTAATCAAATTAGGTTCTGAAATTAAATAAAATATGGCAGACTGCTGAAAAAAATCTAATACTTTCAGTTAATTTAAAAAGAAAAAAGTTAACCAATGTTTAAAAAAAATTACTTAAAAATGTTTTGAAAGAATGTTGCACGTTTTCTATAAAGTATAAACAAATAAAATAAAATTTCAACAGTTCACCATTTTACAAATATGAAACTTTATTTGATATATAGGAATAGAATTATGATTGTGTGTTTTTTTTTTTTTTTTTTTATTCAGGTACTAATTTTCCAAAATGGAAAAACTACAAGATCAGCTCATTCCTGAATGACCTGAGCACATGTATAAGCACACTTCATTTTGGACCATTTTTTTCAATTAGTAGCTTAAAGATTATTATTTTTTAATTCTTTGTTACTAAAATTCATTTTAGTAATTTAGATGTGGAGATATATATATATATATGCTGATAGTGAACTGAAGGCTCCCTTTTCAATAGCTACTACACTGAGGTGTAGGGGAGGGCACTACTCCTTTCTCTAGATTGCTCCATTTTACCCTTGATATGTACCTTATATTGCTGAGTGTTAAGCAGGGAGGTATCAAGTACCATTTTTAAAGTCTTTGGTATGACGCGACCTGGGATTGAACCCAGGTCTCCCGGACCATTTGCGAACACACGTATATATAACTAGTTAAAAGTGGAAACATAAAAAATTTAAAAACCGAGAAAAAAAAAACAATCAAAAAGCTTAATAAAATTTAATATATTGATTATGAAGCATGATTCTATGGTGCTTTCTTTACTGTTTCAACTATTATTTGTCTTATCTGAAGAATTCCATTAACATTTCTTGGAAGAAAAGATATGCTTATATAAGGAAACCATAGCAGCTAGTATTGGTAAATAAAATATGTAGCTAGATATTTTTCTTAAATATCTTCTACATAGTTTATTATAAGATTTTCTTTCCAATAAGTATAGCTCACTATTTTATCTGCAGTGATAAAAATGTCAAACTGTCTGAGGAATAATTGGAAGCAGTGACCTATCTCCTGCTTGTTCACATTATCTAACTCTAGTCAACATTTATTATTTTTTTTGTTGAAATCTTACTCCTCTTAAGTATTATTTATTTTGATAAATGTTATATAATCCATGTTATATTGGTACAATCTTATTTGCACTGTTGTATTGTATTTACAGCATTTACTAATAAACCAAGGATTTCATTATTTGGCCATTGTCTACATGATAGTAACTTGTTCATTTTGGTAGGAGGCATAAAGTTCCAGATCTCTAAAGTGAAGTTTGTTGTAATTACTATATCAAATATAAGACAATTGTATTCTGCAGGAACAGTTTTACTTTTCAAGCTGCTACTTCTCCAAAAGAACTCGTTTCCTTTTGAACTAACTTTTTTTTTTTTTTTTTTTTTTTTTAAGATTTGCTTAAACAGTTTTGTAATGATTCAGATTTCTTTTTTTTTTTTTTTTTTTTTTTTTCTTTTAATGCAACTTTTAAAAAAAGTTTGCAATTCTAAATTACATTCTAAAAATCCCGGTTTAATGATGGTCAAAAAAAGTCAAAATAATTAAATTGATCTTAACACTAAATTAGTGAATAAAAATAAAAGGTGTACATAATCTTTTTTTAAATTTTCTATTTGGTCTTCATCCTTTTGTCAATTTATCATACTTAATTAAGCTTCATACAGTTTATCTGGGTGAGACTGATCAATGTCATATTGGCTTCATTTCTGTAACATTAACTATTTTAATGTCAGTTTCTAAGAACAATTTCACATTTGTTATGTCTGTTTTTTAAAGTCATTGTTATATCTATCTAGGCCTGTAGTTTTACTACTGGGCATATAACAGAACCATATAAGGGGAGGGTGTAGACTGAACAATCCAATGTGAATTTTTGATTTTTAGAAAATTTCACCTTGTATTCATAACTAAAAAAATAGTTATATATTATGCTTTGATCATGCTCTAGGTAGTCTAGACTGCTGAAAATTGCTAATACTATACAGCTTCAAGAATAAAGACATGCATTTAAGTCCAAATTCTCTAGGAAAGTAAACTTTTTAATTAGATCAGATATATTTTACTGGATTGAAAGTTAGAGAGTTGTAAACATTCACTTATATAGAGATACGAGGGAAATGCCTCGGTATCGATAGAATCAATAAAATTTCAGTCAGAAAATTGATGACCTCAAAAGTTCAGAAGATACATTTTTCTCACTTATTTTTCTTGAGAACAAAGATTTCATAGAAGTTCTGCTATAACTTTGATATCAATCATTAGCTACCATTACTATAATTTGAGGAAAAAGTATAACTTTGATCTTAGATTAGTAATTTGGATAAAACAACTAGACTTAGCAGGAAATGGAACTTTTAGATTAAAGGAAATATAGATAATCTATAAAAATTGTTTTGCTTTATATGTGACTATCAGTAGTAAGTTGAAACCAAATTATCTACCAAAATGGAGCATATACATTGATTCCCGAAAGGTGTTGAATGAAAAAAAGTGTGTACAGGGTTTAAAAGTTGTTAAACAAAATGTAATCAAGTTGAGTTGAAGTTTCAGTGAATACAATTTATATTCACTGTAGTAATGTCTGTGGGGAAAGTCATGAATCTATTTCCCATACCCATTAGTCATGGGTAAAATAGAGTTGATTGGGACCCCTTGTCTTGATTGAAGGATAACTCTGAAGTCAAATATCCACTGCCTTGTGATTATATGTATGACTTAAAAAAAACTTTGTAAATCCTGCGGACAAATTTGGAGTTGGATTTCTAAAGACAGTTTAATATTTGGCAACTATTCTGATGACACTAGTGCCAAACTATATTAGACCTCACATTTCCCTTGAAAAGCATTATCTTGCAGGACTGAATACTCGAATTTTTTAAAGTGGAAATTAAGAGAATTTTCTTAAAGATTAGTAGGATTGATAGCAGTCACTTCATCAGAAACTACTTTAATTTATTTGGAACACAAATTTATCATTTGTTACCCTTTAAACATGTTACTGTCATGACTATATTTGCAGAAACTAAACAATATAAATATGAGAAAAAAAACATGCTAACTCAAAGAAAAACTTACAGAAGAAGCAACAGTTTTCATTACAAGAATAACATTAATTCAAGAGATGATTTTCACATTTTATTAAGTAACAAAAGAAGCATATGCTTGTTGATTGTTTTTTTTTTTTTTTTCTTTTTATGCTTCTTTTCAGCATCTTAAGATGTTCAAGCAAAAATGTCTTTTCATATTTACAGTACTATTTCTTTATCTCCAACCTTTTCACTGCCACACACACAAACTTGTTCATTTTCATTCTCTTCTACATAACTTCAAAAGTGCAGCTAAATTATATATTTATAAACAAGAAGTGGATAAACAGCACTTCATAATTTTTTTTCAAAATGGCACTAACTTGTCTATATGTCATTTTATTATATAAGTTGTGCACTGCACAGATCATTTAAAATTCTAAAGTTTAAAGATTCAGTTTTGATTTTTTTTTATCATGCTTTGTATCAGTTGTTCCATTCTAATTAAGTTTTTTATGCCTGTCCAAAGATATTGTTCAATTGTCATTTGTATTTAATAACTATTGCCAACCTTCTCTGGAGAAGAGACTTTATTCCTTACATGTTTTACTGTCAATAAAAAAAAATGTAATAAACATCAAACTGATTCCAGATGTTTTAACAAAAGTATGTTATTTTAGGTAGAGTTCAATCAAGAATAAAGGGAGAAAACATTGGCTCTGGGGAAGAATATCAAATCGAGTGTGGAGGAGGGAAAAAACAAAAACAGCTGGGACAAGTTTGAATAAACCAGTCCTTGTTAATTTTGCTAAAAAGCATTGGGTATCAAGTATATAAAAAAAAAAAAAAAAGAGGCAGGCACTGATAAGGCAAGTAGGAGGGAAAATTCTATTGGAAAAATAGGATATCTACTTTTCAGATAGATATCTCATTGATTTGACTTGATGGAAGAATACTCATAAAAAGCTGACTGAAAAAGGCTAGAATTAGTTGTTTGAAACATCTAATGATGAAATAGATCTTTAAAATCTAAAAGCATTGTACTATTACTTCTAAAAGTTTTTTCTTTCAAAGTCTGCCTATCAAATTTAGACTGTTAGATGAACCCTCTTGAAATCAATTAATAACTCTGAATGTAATGTGTATATGAGGAGGGTTCCAAAAGTAATGCCTCATACTTTCAGAGTTCACTGATACCATTGGATAGAGCAAGTTTTCAGCTTCAAAACACTATTCCCCCCCCCCGTATAGTTACCACCATTTTTGTTAGCTATGAACAAGAACCTGCATGTCATGCTGGTAAAAATCTGCCCCATTGGAATTGACCTAATTTTTTGTAGCTGCAATAATGTCCATTTTTCATTACCCTACTGATTTGTTCCACTGAGATGCTCTTTATTTTGTGGATTGATAGTTGTGTTGATTGCAACCTGTCACTCATTACTTGTTGTCATTGATGAAATACATCACCCACTTAACTGTGATCATGTCTACTGTTTGATCCTCATAAGTGTTCAGCAAGCATCAATGAATGTCAGTGTGCAATTTTGTTCTGCACAGAGGAATTTAACGACACACCTCTACTTTTATGACATTTTTCCAGACTGTTGCTCAACTGCTGTCTGTAACAAGGCAAAAATAATTATGGGTTATTAGTGAGAATCTCTACTGTTATGCTACCAATATCCACTTTTTGACTTTGTAGAACAATGTCAAATAGAAACTATAACTTTCAAATAAACCTTCCTACAATTGCATAGTTAATGGTGGTGACTATATAGAAAAATAGTGTTTTGAAGCTGAAAACAGTCGTACAGTAATCTCATGTACAGGGTATGATGGGTAAACTATTGCAATTTTAAATTATTAATATCGCACATGCATTTTGTTTGAGATTTTGTCTATTGTGCAGCAAATTAGTGAGTTGGACATTGTCTGTGATGAAAGCAGCATCATGATGCAATTTACTCCTCCAGAAACTTTGAAATGGCATGCTGTACTGCTTGGCATTCATGCCAGAGGCACCAATACAAATATGTTAGTGTTTGAGTGTCAATATGAGGACTGTATAGAGAATTTGAAAAGAGTTGGATAAATCAAATGGTGATAATGAACATACAGCAGTTCAGAAACCTTACTCTGATCATTCTGATGAAAAAGAACTGAATTTGTTCATGAGAACCTGGCCATAATTGACAATTGGAAAGTCAATTAGGTCCATAGCCAAGGACATAGGAGGGTCTGAGTTTCTTATCAGGTTTGTAATCAAGATGAGAAAGGGCTAATTTTTATCTCAGGCCATGGAGGAAAAGATGTTTTTGAACAAACTCAAATACTTTAGGTTTTTTTTTTTTTTTTTTCTCGGATGAGAAAAATTTCTGCTAGGATCAGGTGAATTTACAAAATCACCATTGACTTGCTTTGTCTCCATAAGATGTACCGATTTTGATGAAAAGCAAACACCTAGTCTACATCATGGTGTTTGGGGTGGTCACTAGAAATAGTGACTTTTTTATGCATTTTTATTCATTTTTTCTTGTCCAGTCAGCTTGGGCTGCAGAATACGATGACTGCATCTCTGCAGAGGGGTAAGACTCCCCCAACAAGTGTTCTGGATATGACACTAAACAATCTGATGGTGAACTTCCAGTAGTGCTGGAGCTTTGGGGAATGCAGAGTACCCCTTTATTGCCATCGGTCCCAGGTCCACTCTGGCCCGGAGTGGTAGCACCTGAGAAGGGTCCTATCTATGGGTTAAATAGAACTAAACCATAGTTTCTAAACTGTACTTTAAACTGCTTGGTTATGCTAAACTGAATTGTTTGAAATGGAATTGTTTTTGACATTGAAACTGCACTTACACTAAACTGAATTGTTTAATATAGAACTGTTTTGACATATAACTGTGTAAACAAAATTTGTACTTATACTAAACTGAATTAGCTGAATTAGAACTGTTTGAATAAAAATATATTTGGCATTAAACAGCCTACAAAGGTTGATATGCCATAAAACCCAAAAAACTAAACAGTCTGATGAGGCTTCAGTAATGCTGGAGCTTTGGAGAATGTGAAGTACTCTTTTATTGCCATCTGGCCCAGAGTGGTAGCACCTGATAGGGTCCTATCTATGGGTCAAATAGAACTAAACTGTGTACTTATGCTAAGCTGAGTTGTTTGAAATAAAATCGTTTTGACATTTAACTGTGTGTAAACAAAAAAAAAATGTACTTATACTAAACTGAATTGTTTGAAAGTTTTATCAAAATGACTTAATGCAGTATTAAATGACTAAAAAAGGGTTGATACGCTGTAAAACAAAACAACCAATCATCCTGCTTTAACTATTCATCTTCCCACATGGCCTCAAACTCAATATAAAGGCCTACATCAAGTGCCTGGAAGAATTAGTGCTACCCTGGATCGAGATGGTAGATGCTAGAAGACCTTATGTCTAGCAACAAGATTCTGTATCATGTCACACAAGTAGGAAAACCAATCTTCACTGTCAGAAAACTTCAATGATCATATCATCTCTAACATCTGGCCACATTATTCCCCAGATTGCTATCTTCGTCACTATTATGAGTGGGGTGTGGTTGAGTGAGATACCAACAAAATTCCATGCAACAAGATGAACTGAAAGCAAGAATAATGATAACATTTACCAATTTAAATAAGAAAACCATCAGCAGAGGATTCCAAAGTTGTTTGTAAGCCATGATTGAACTCAACGGTGATTTCTTTGAATAAATTTAATTTATTGTATTTCAAGATTTTTATGTAATTTTTGTAAATATATCTGATAAAATGAGATGCCAGTGTTATTTTCATTTTTGCATAATTTAGACAGTAATTTACCCATCACACCCTGTAACTTCTTATATATAAAGTTGAAACTAAGAAAATGGATAACTTTAAGATTAAACATTTCTGAAATTTATGCTGAGAAAGCATTTAAAATAAGTCACATTATTTGTTTAGAAGAACATAACACATATATGTACTAAACCTGCAAGACAACTATTTATTTTACAATTTTATTTATTTTTTTTTTTTTATAAATTTACAGTAATTGTTATGATAAAAAGATAATAAAAGAAATTTACCTATTATATTTTTTTGAACTATCTCATAGAATTGATACTATCCAATGAAAAATTTCTTTATTGACACTGAAGTGATTTATTGATTTGACCATTCTGGTTTGGTTTAGATTGTTAAACCTGACTAAGCAATAATGCTATATAATTATTTTACATAATCCTGTTCGAAAAACCCTCTAAACTTCATATCCTTTTTTTTTTTTTTAGTAAAATTTTCTTTTTTCTATTGAAGTTTAGAAATATAAATGCTGTATAATTAGTTAAGTCTTGCAACTACACGAGATTTCCTATTGATTACTTCATATTGTTAAAGATCTTTTCTTGATGCAAATTTCTATTTCTATATAAGGACATACATTTCAGTGGGTGTTTCTTAAATCAGAATGCTTTGCATCTAGCATTTCGGTTGTCTGTAGAGGATAGACAAACTCTTCTTAATTGTTAGCATAGATTTGTGTTAATATTTTTTTTTCACGCTAAATATAAGCATCAGATTGTGAATAATTGGCTTCCAAGATCTAACCTAAAATCTAGTGATCCCAACGTTCTACATGAACCAGTTGTTGACACAAAGAAAATTATATTCCCACTTCTGCACATGAAACTGGGTCTTGTTTAGCAATTTTTAAAGCATTGCCAACTGAAAGAAACTTCTTCAAATACAATTTTGCTGTTTCCTGTCAACTGAAAAATACTCAAGGCTGGTGTGTTAGATGGTCTACAGATTTGGCAGCTTATCAAAGATGAACATTTCATCGGGACAATATTAGAACTCTAAAAGAATACTTGTTATCATTTAAAGTTTTTGAGAAGAACTTTCTTGGAAATATACAAGCAAAGAATTACACTAAAATTGTTCAGAAACTCTCGGAGACCTTCAAAATGTTCAATTGCAATATGAGTATCAAGTAGCATTTTCTGCATAACCATCTTGCTTACTTCCTGGAAAACTTTGATGAGTTTAGGAACAAGCAAGGTGAATGACTTCACTAAGATTTAAAGATCATGAATGATTGGTATCAAGGTAGATGGGATGTAAATATGATGGCTGACTATTCTTAGAGCATAAAGCGATATTTTCCTTAGATTGGAACTCTAGAAAAAGCTATATGCATAAATCTTTACCTCAACTACTTGTACACAATTTGACTTAGAATAATATCTTTTGTAGGAACTAAATAACTTCATAAAAACATTAATCCAGCAATGTTTTATTTTTCACTGTATGTAAATTTTTAAAAACATTCTCTAAAATAAGCACAAATTTGTTTGATGCAGTGTTTTATGGTTTTTGAGGATATCCTGTAGCTCAAAAAGTTAATGTGATACAGAAAAACTGGGATCATTTTTGGATTCAAAGACTAAAAATTAGTCAAAAACAAATGTCACATCTAACTCAACAAAAATTATGTTGCCCAATGTTTTATATAAAGTTATATACTTTTTTTTCTCCTGTGCTTAGGAATTATAAGTGTTTCATATTTTTAGAGTATAACTCTAAATTTATTAAAATTGTATGATATATATATATATATATATATATAAATGCATATTATGCTAAGTATATAAAACAAATAGTGTTCAAATATATTCAAATTAATAGAATAATTATTGAAATAAGGATCTTAGTTATCAAATATCAGTTAGACATACATGATAGATTTATGTATAATTAAGTTTTTTAAGAATTATATTCATGTTGTAATATACAAAATTATTTAAAACATTTTAATTCATATGCATGGATGGGCAGGTGGTACAATAAAATGAAATCAGCCATTTAAAAAATTCACTTCAAGCTAATACTCATGAAAGAAGCATGAATCCATCTATTTCTTATCACATCTCCCAGGTATAAATAAGATATTAGGGTAGACTGGTCTCTCTAGTAAACAATTTTATTAAGTGACACAGAAAACAAACTAATTTTAGTTAGAAATATTATTTGCTGATAAAATTTATTTTCCTAATGACTTCAGGTTGCCTATATTATCCATCAAAGTCAAATTCAGAATTTCTTAAAAAAATGGTGGATTTATGAACAATTGATATTATTTCTCAAAATTTAATGACTTTTGACAATACTCCAAATTTTTTCAATAGGATTTACATCTGGCAAAAAAACAAGCTATTTGGTCTTTTTGGTTTTTTTTTTTTAAACCATAATTTGATTATTCAATATTATCAATATCAGTATGAGTTAAAGTATCTTCTTAAGCCATACCTAAAGGTTGGTCATTAGGAAGTTGATTAATTAAGAAAAGAGTTCTCATTATGACACCATCAGTAATTCTCCATGGGTCATCCAATTAATTGCCATTTATTCTTGCCCAAAACATAATTCCACCTCTCTCTTGCTAATAACATTGTATCTTTGGAGACCTCAAATCTTCTTACAGTTACCATCCCTTTTGAAAGCTGTCAGGATCATCCAGTATCATCTTCCATTCAACTATAAATAACACCCACTGAAAATCTATTTTCTGGTACTTTTTTGGTTAGATAACATTTAGCAAAATGCTTTCATTTCAGACTATGTTTGGTAGATGTTCTTAAGCACTTTATGATACAGCATAATAAGATTTTAGTCACACTGAGAGCATTAGTGGCAACAAATAACTCTTTGCTACTTTTTAGTTTGTATATACAATTGGGTTTCTATTGATTAGAAGTCAAGTATCTCCACTCCTATCTTCTTTTCGTCAACATGTATGCTGTATGCAGTCAGGTTCAAAAGAAATTTCATGATCAACTGCTGGTCTCTTGCAAGAGGTTTAGCAATTTTCAGTGTTTTGATTTTGTTAAGCAATTGATCAATTTTCACCATCCACTAATAAAATGTTTTGTGGTTCATGTTATATTAGATTTGAAATAGAATAGAAAAACACTTGTCATTGCATAATTTTGCACATGCTACTATTGCCAGCCTTTGATTCAAAATTATAGAAAATCCATGCAGTCAATCAATGGATATTTTAATTGCATTTTGCATATAATGATAGAATGTAAAGTATATAAAATCTGAGTAGAAAAACTTGGCCTAGGATAAAAATAACACATTAAAGTACATTTTCTTACACAAAAGATTATTCTATTTGCTTTCTATAAGATTGAACCCTGTCTTATTAATTTTCTTTTTAAAAAAGTCCTAGTCCCTCATTGAGTGTGCTGGGGTATCCTGCAAATGTTTTTTTTCTGGACAAATTAGACTTTTGTGAATAATTTTAAGCAGAAATATTCTAGGAGAAGAGTGCATTTGATAGTGGAGGAGGGTATCCACGACATCACTCATATATTCCCCTTCAGATGTCTTTAAAGTACTCCTAGAGGTCAAGGGAATTCACATGTCAAGTTTCATCAAAATTTTCTTATTAAACAGAGTTTGTAGCTAAAATAAATCCTTTCTGAGTCATTTTCATAAAAATTCTGGTAGCCCCATGAAAGGGGGTAATCATTCAGATGCTAGTTTTATTTGCTTTCTGGACAATTAGACTTGCCTGATCAATTTTTGAGCTAAAATGTTTCAGGTATATTAGAGGTAGGAGGCTCTCCCACTTCACCAACAAATAAGATTAAAGCACTCTTTGAAATGAAGGGAGTTTGAATATTCAGTTTCATTAAGCCTAGAATTTCCCAAATAGCAAGCAAAGTAAATTATATTACTACAAACTTAATAAAATATAACTTAAAATTTCAAAATGCACTTGCAAAAATAGCACATTAAAATGAAGTTTAAAAACATGCATTAATGACTTTTTATTGGTGAATTTCAGAAGCTATTTTATATATAGATATATAGTGTTTTTTGCTTATTTTAATGTTAGATAGGCAGTACTAAAATTTTCATCAATTGTTTTGTTTTTTTTTAAATTTTAATGTTAAATAGGCAGTACTAAAATTTTCATCAATTGTTTTTTTTTTGTTTTGTTTTTTTAATGTTAGGCAGTACTAAAATTTTCATCAATTTTTTTAATTTGTTTTAATGTTAGATTGGCAGTACTAAAATTTTCATCAATTGTTTTTAATTTGTTTTAATGTTAGATAGACAGTACTAAAATTTTCATCAATTGTTTTTTTATTTGTATTGATGTTAGATAGGCAGTACTAGAATTTTCAACAATTGTTTTTTGTTTTCATATCCACTCAAACATCCAAAGCATTCAGAATGATGTTGTGGTTTTAAGACTCATACTAATTCAGAATAAAATAAATTTATGAAATTAAAAAAATATTTATTTATTTTTGGATTTTATATATATATATATATATATATATATATAAAATGACAGTTTAAAAAAAAAAGATAAGGGAAGATTTTATACTAAGAACAATGAATATATTGATGAGAATATGGTTTGGAGGGCTTTTGCAAGAATTTTAAGGGTCTCAAAAATTTTCAGGAATGCAATTTCATTCTTTTAGAAGTTTACAGTTTGAATGTTCATTCACAATTCCTTGAACATGTTTTTGGTGAGATCTAGAATATACTGTCACATTTCCTCCAAAGGGGTGAGGCCTCTCCTTCAAAAGGGTGGTGAGGTTCCAATCCTGAAGATCTTTGGGATAGGTATTACCCCTTTATTGCCATTACTCTCAAGCTCACCCTGACTTATCTATGGGTTAAATAGATTTGTTCCAAAACTTAGTATTGTATAGGAAAATTTGAAACCATATAACTGCAATTTATTTTGTATTTTGGCATTGAATAATCCATAAGAAGTTGATATGCAGTTAAATGAACCAAACCAAACTTTTGTTTCCAGATAAGACTGAATTGGAAGTTGACCAATTACTTTTGAATCCAAACACATCTAATTTCTGATCTATGAAATTTGCTTCTTCAGGATATTTTATGAATGACTGTATTTTTTTCTTTGACTCTCTGAATTGCTCAAATCTAAAACAAAAGTGTTCAGTCATGGCCATTAGAACTTTTTAAACTGTTGTCTAAGACTCTTATTGCTGATATCCTCAAAAAAATTCTTTGCTCTTAGAAAATTCTTGAAACTTACTTTCTGAATCATGTCAAAATATGCAAGTTAACTCACAAAACATTTTATCAAGTTTAACATCACATCAATAGACTTTGTGAAACTTTTTATTTTAATATTAAACTTATTCATATGCAAAAACATGTCTATTTAGCTAAGCAAAATCATATTGCATGCTTTTTTTATATCTAAAAATAGTCTGATTTCACTTAAACATTCTAAAGACTATACATGTATTTTGGCACTACTCAATCATTGTACTCAGTAGTTTAACTTTATTATTAAATTGTATATTTATTTATGCAAATCCCTAGTAGCTATCCAATTGATTATCCTTTTTCTTTTTTTTTTTTTTTTGATAACTTTCATTACATTAAAATCTTTAAAGTCTTTGGTGCACAGTAGTTCTCAATGTAAGGAAACAAGGGGGATAACCAACAACTTCTGTAAATTGCTTTATAAAACTAATGTTTCAGCCTATGCTATTAGAAGAACCATCTGTCATTACTAAAACTTATTTTGATTGATATTTTGTGAAAGACAAATAGATTTAACAGCAAAATCACTTGTATCTTTTTCTGGCATGTTTTGAGGCAAATTCTCTACATTAAATCAAATCCTCATTAATAAAATTTCTGAAAATATTACATAATGATAGCTAATTGAACTGATGATATAATATCTGTGGCCTCATTTAAACAAATAGAAAATAATTGCCACTATTTAAGAGTTCTGGAATTAGATTTTCTATATTACAAATGATTTTTTTTAACTCTGTCTTTAATAGTATTTCTGCTTGTTGCTCATTTACATATTTTATAAGTGTTCTAATGAAAGTCATCAAATAAAAATGATGCTCTTTCAGTAAATCTTTCATAAATTCACCATCACATAGTAATTTTCTATGATCAACAATAATTTGGGAAATACTTGCAGCTATTAAATAGGAATGTCTTGCCAAGAATTTAAATCAGGTCTCTGAGTGAAACTGTTTCCACTTTCATCATTGTTAAAGATTACAAAGAATATATTATACTTTGTAGACTTTTACAGTTTTTCTTTGTAGTAACTCGTGCTTAGTGTCAAAATGTTTTTTTTTTCATTCCAAGTTCTACTTAGAGCTAACTCCACATACAATATACAAAGAACTTTGTCATCCTTATCAACAATGACATATATTTCAGTCCACCTATCTTGAAAATTTCATCTACTTCCTTTTTGTCATAATCTACTTATTAGCAGTTGATGCCATTATGATTAGATTCTAAAAATAAGAATCGAAAAAAAGAAAGGAGTTAAAATCCTGCATTTGTCATATTGTGAAATATTTGTTAGAAGATTTGTATTTCTGAGTGGAATTTCTGTCTGCAGATTTCTCTAAATTCCAATAAGTATAAGGTCTTCTTATTATTCTTATAATAATGATAATAAGATGACAACATAGTAGTAGTAGTAGTCACAATCAAAGTAAGCAAAAGAGTTGGCAAAACTAATTATGGGTCACTTCTGTTTATTTACCCCAAGAAGAAAAACAAAATATGTCAGTGATACAATGCAAGTGACAATTTAGTGCAATTTTTTGCAATGTTTGTTTGCTCAAACTGTAAATTCTCTCTCATTCTATGTTACCTCTCTCTCTCTCTCTCTTGTGAAAACAAGTGAGAATTTTAAAGAAAAAATAAATTCATATATATTTTTTTACATCATTAAGGAATGTACCAAAATATGTGTCCATTTTGGCATAGATTTGCATTGTGAATTGAACTCCACCACTCACTAAAAACTTATCTAAAGTGTGGGCCAATTTATTTTCCCCCTAAAAACAATCCTCCTTAACAGCTTATGAGCATAAATACAAAATTTGGTTTGGCTGTGTCCATGTTGAGGTGGTGTTTATGGTGTAACAGACAGATAGTATATATATTTGTTTAAAAAAACAAATTTAGAAATAGTATTCAATTTCCATAATGAATTTATTTTGCTTATTTTGCTTAATTTATTTCATCAGATGGAATTTATTTTGTTTATTCAAGTTCATCAGAGGAAATTCAATTCCATCTGATGAGCTTGAATAAACAAAATAAATTTATTATGGAAATAGAATACTGTTTCTTAATTTCTTGTTTTAAACAAAAATATATATTTTGCTCTGCAAGTATATTTTGTATTAAATGGCTATGCATTGAGCTTTGGGCATTCACAATCTTTATTTACTTGATATATATATATATATATATATATATATATATATATATATATATATATATGTGCGTATTTTTGAAGATCTTGTGGTTGGTACAAGATTGAAATATGCACACACTTATAAAAATTATATATATATATATATATAACTGTCCCATTAATTTAGTGGGTAGAGTATTTGTCTTAAAAAACATATAGGAATGAATTTAAAACTAAATTTTGCTGAAAATGTACTCCAAAGATGATTCAAAAGTCATTAATGATATTATGCAGGATATAAAAGAAGAATAGAAAGAAAAGTTATAACTACAAAGTCAGGATTTTTTTTTTATTCATATAAAATTAGTAATATATTAAAGTATTTAATTTTGATTTATAATACTGAAATGATTTTAAGTTTGTTTTTCTTTAAATTTGATTAAAAAGATGTTTTTTATGATTTATTTATTTTGCCTTGGTTATCAATTGAAAATATTTTAAACAATTCAATTTTATTTATTCATAGAAATATTTTTGTATGTTAGTTTTTGACAAATTTGAATGAGAAAAAAAACTTTCTGCAAAAATAAAAGTTTTATTCATTTCAAAACTCTTCAAAATACATAAATACATTTTTAATAATTTAACCCTGGAAATGGCATTATATGAGCATTTTACATTAATCAGAAATTTAGTTCCACTTAATAAAAATAGAAAATCCAGTTTTTCAATGAGATATTTCTTAAAACACCAAATAAAAATGTGTCTTTTAAAATAGGAATACTGCAGGAAAAAAAACTTACTTCAAACTTTGTTTCTCTGTATGTTGTTGATGGCAAACCATCATTGTTTTCGTTTTTTTCTTCCTAATAGCTAATGGAATGTTTTTTGTTTTGTTTTTTTTTCTTTGGCTATGCAACAGTCTATCTCTTTTGGAAGGTCAGGATTTTGTTTAATAACTGAGAGTGCCATTTTAAAACCAACTCATGGCTTTCTTTTACCTTACATTTTATCTTATTTTATTTCAATGGTCCATTACAATTGACTCTGGTTAGATTGTGAGTTTTTCTACCTTGGCTATTTCAAAGGTCAGGCATCTCTTATGACAAATATGATTTGGTCCCTATACCACTGGGACTTTCTTCTATTTTGATACTCTAGACACATGCTTAATCTAGCTCTGTAGACAGCCTAGCCACAGAATTTAAATTTGTGTGTTGTATTATTTTTTTTGTTAAACTTTTAAATTTTTTAAAAAATTTAACCAGCTTTTTATAATATATCACAGGAAGATATTTTTTCTGAGTCACCTAAAAACCCACTGTGTGTCACTGCTAACATGTCATAGGTTCACCATTGGTTAATATTATTTTAATTTTTCAACAGTATCATATTTTACAAGAACATAATTGCACTTATTACTTGCATTTCTCAATACAGATTTTTTTCAAATATATGTATTTATGTATCTTGCTTTACTTTAAATAAAATCACACTCTAAAACAATCTACATTATTTTATGTTAAATTAAAAACATTTGCCTGAATTATTCATACTTTGCCCAAATTATTGTCATTTCAAATAAGAATTAATCATCTGTACCACATTGTAAATATGTTTTAAGTGAATAAAATAGAAATTATATTAGGCAAATTGAATAATTAAAATCTGTGCTAGAAATTAATCTCAATCATAGGAAACTGCAGCAATGTATAAAGACAAATTATTACAAATAACAAGAAAAAAAATCATCTTAAATTAATTCCATTTGAAATGAGAAACAAAAATATTTAGATTTCTCAGTATCAGTCATTTAACCATTTAAAATGAATGTTTTCTGCATTGGATCATTACTTGTGATGAAAATTAGATTTTTGTAACTAAAGATCTCTCACAGTAGCTGGATGCAGATGGTTTCTGGTTAAGGATACTTGACATGGGTAACAGGAAGCCACCATCCATGCCACACACACTGAGACTGGTGCTCCTCAAACCTCAGTGGACCATCTCCCCAGGCTCTAAGCCTCTCTGGAGGGGCCAGGTTTGTCGCCTGGTGCCCCTTTTTAGGGAATGTTGGCGAGGCCAGAGGCATTTTTGGAAATGCTATACGTGTCTGGGCTGTGGCCCTGCACCTGGACCCAACTTGATTGGTGGGACATATGACAAATACAAAGCTGGATGCAGATAAGAAATTGAAACCTCTGTTCTCTGGAGGTTTATGGTAGACATTTCACATAAGCTTGTTTTCAGATATAGTTTTTTTCATTGTGTAAAAATAATGAATAGAGACCAGCTTTGAATAGTGTGTTCAAAGTTCAAACAAAATGTGTCCAAATTGATGAATTTCACTGAATAAGGAAGCATGCCCTCATGTTGCACAAATGAAATTAGTGAAGTTGAATTGACTGAAGATGGAGACTTCATTGAATCCTATTCACTTGACCTTTACAATAGATTAATATTTGTTTTTCAAACATCTACTTTGTTACAGGCAAAAATTTCTCCTATCAAGATCAAATTAAGAAAACTTTTTATGAACATATTGATTCTTTAATTGATGTCTTATCAAAGGGGTAATATTTTGATTCAATGAATAACTTTTTCTATGAATTCCTTAAAGCATTATGTTAGTTAAATGAATTAGCAATTTTATTTTGATATAATTGCAATACAATATTCACAGAATATAGTAAATGAATAATATGTGTGCTCATAATGTGTTTATATGTATTTTATAAAAGCTTTATTCTGTTAGTAATACTTGGATTAATTCCTTAATACTGACAATATTTTTCTATTTTAAATATACCATATAAAGATTAACTGTGGAAACTTGCTAAAACAAATTAAATTGAATATTTGTATAAGAACAACTAAAACCCTACCAAAATATACCCAATTCAAATGCAGTTACTGATTTATTTTGCTCTCAAACACCAAAATTTGATAACATTGTTGATAATAATTCTATAAACATGTTTGAATTATGTTTAATCTTCACAGGTAATATAGAGTATTCATGCCCTGCCAACAGTGACTGTGAAATAACAAAACGACGTCGAAAGGCATGCCAGGCTTGTCGGTTCCAGAAATGCTTAAGTGTTGGCATGCTTCGAGAAGGTAAGAAAGTAGTTTTTTTTAACATCTATCTATCTATCTATCTACAATACAAATCCTTTATATGTATCACTCTAAGTGATGAGGTTCCAGTAATGCTGGAGCTTTGGGGAGTGCTGAATACTCTTTCATTACCATCGTTCCCAGGTCCACTCTAGCCCAGAGTGGTAGCACCTGACTGGATTCTATCTATGGGTCAAATAAAACTAAACTGGTGTACTTATGCTAAACTGAATTGCTTAAATAGAACTTTTTTGGCATTTACACTGTGTACTTATGCTAAACTGAATTGCTTGAAATAGAATTGTTTTGACATTTAAACTGCATATTTGTGCTAAACTGAATTGCTCGAAATAGAACTGTTTTGACATTTAAACTACATACTTAGGTTAAAAGATAAGAAACTCAGACATTCTCATGTTCTTGGCTATGATCTAGTTAACGCCCTGGGATTCTTGTCAATCATGGCATAGAACACATCAACAAATATGAGAGTTTTTTCATAAGAACAATCAAAGTGAGGCTTACAAACTGCTGTACATTCATAAAAACCATTAGACTTATCCAACTGTTTTTGAATCCTCTGCACTGTCTTCAGATTGACCCCCAAACACTCTAAAATATTTGTTTTGAAGCTTACAGCATGAATGCTAAGCAGCAGTACAGCATGCCATTTCCAAATTTCTGGAGGAGTGAGTTGCATCATAGTGCAATTTGCTGCTTTGTAGACAAAATCTTAAACTAGCAAAGTGCATGTATGATATTTATAATTTAAAAAGGTAATAATTTACCCTTCGCACCCTATATATATAATTTTTGATTTATCTCAATCCTCTGCTTATAGACAGGATATGACACAGATTGAGCTTTTAATCAAAGAGTGATGACCCTCTTGCATTGTTGAAGGCAGTATGAAAAATAGCTTAGCTTTATGGTTAGGCATTAGTCAATTACCTTGACTCTATTCCTTTTAGATGAGAGGAGATAGCCTTCTGAAGTTAAAAAATAGCTTAGCTTTATGGTTAGGCATTAGTCAATTACCTTGACTCTATTCCTTTTAGATGAGAAGAGATAGCCTTCTGAAGTTAAACTCATTTGTTTTAGCTTCCTAGCACAAAACCAGACATGTTTTATTTACCCATCTTTGTATAGGTGTAATTCTATATAACTTAAACTGTTTATGATACATGCAAATATATATATATATATATATATATATATATATATATATATATATATTCGTTACAAATATATAATCTACATAGTGTGTGTGTGTGTGTGTGTTGGGTCGATAATTGATATGTATGTATTAGTTGAATTTTAATCTGTCCTTTTCATTGTATAATGTTTGATCAGCATGATTAATATTGATCACTGAAGTTAATGATAAGGAAGGATATTATATTGAAAATATTTGTTACATAAAGTAAGCTATAAATTTATTGAGGTACATGTTTATATATAAACATATGATAATCATTCACTAATGAGCTTGGACTAACATCTCCACCTACTTGATAATATAGTGACATTTCAGTCATTGTGCCCTATGACCTTCTTCAGGTGCCTGTTGTAGTTAGTAACCTTTTGTAAATTACAAACTGAATCTTTTATATAACCCACTGTGGTAAATTGTTTTCAGTTCATTGTCCATGCTTAAAGGATAGTTCATATCAATTAAGATGAAGACTATTCTAAGTATATCTATAAATCATAGTTATAATTCATTTCAAAGATTGCCCAGTCAGCTGGGGCTGTAGAATATACCGACTGCTTCTCAGCAGAGGGGTAAGACCACCACCACAACGAGCGTCCTGGATATGACACTAAACAATCTGATGGTGAGGTTCCAGTAATGCTGGAACTTTGCCATCACTCCCAGGTCAACTCTGGCCCAGTGTGGTAGCATCTAATAGGGTCCTATCTATGGGTCAAATAGAACTAAGCTGTATTGGTTGAGATGGGATGGTTTTGACATTTAAACTACATACTTATGCTAAATTGAATTGTTTGAAATAGAACTGTTTTGACATTTAAACTGCGTACTTATGCTACTAAACTAAATTGTTTGAAATGAAACGGTTTTGACATTTAACTGTGTGTAAACAAAAAACTATACTTATACTAAACTGAATTGTTTGAAATAAAACTGTGTGACTAAATTGAATAGCTTGAAATAGAAATGTTTTTGACAAATAAACTGTGTACTTATGTTAAACTGAATTGTTTGAAATAGAACTGTTTATTGTATAAATATGGATTTGGTATTAAATAACCTACAAAGGTTGATATACCATAAAACCAAAACAAACACTCATCTCAAAGCTTCAGACAGATACATGATAGTTAAAAACTATGTATAAAATTTGTGCATAAAAAAACTATTATGTTTTGTTGAGATGCATCACTATATGTTTTAGGACAACTTGCATGATATAATGTAGTAAGGTAGACTAACAAATCATTACTACTGAGTTCAATTCTCAGTGGGTGCTCCATACTTCTAGCCTTGTGCCACAATAAAGCAAAGCTTAGGAAATAACTACATCATTATAAGTTTGTTTTACACTCACAAACACACACACACATATATATATATATATATATGAATTACATGGTAGTGTCTGTGACTCTGGATTTCATGCTTTGAAATATATATATATATATATATATATATATATATACACGAAAATGAGTAAACAAGCATGCACTATACCTTAAATTCAGGTATATATAAGTGACCTATTTATATCAGTATCTACTTACTTATGAACATATCTCTCTAATCTGCCCAAACCCTGCTCTCTATTAGGTTGTGGAAATTTATGAAATGTTATTGACCTGAATTCAACTGTAAAACACCAAATGCAGGAGGAGTATATATTAGGAAGAGGAGGTGGTTGCTTATTAATTCGAGAATCAGGTGAGATAATGACTTTTGCTCACCTGTCTGTATCAGGTGGGTAGGTTTGAGATTGCATAGTTAAGTATTTGAAATATGTAGGTATATATAGATTATATTATGCATTATATATATGCATTAAATACATGTTTATATATTGTGTTTATATATCAGTGCTTATGGGTGTGTAATAGATTTTTTATATGGTTGCATTTTTGTGTGTGTGTCTATATTTATATTTTTATCATAATCTATATATACATGTGTATATCTTTACTTATGAGTTTGTGTGTGTGTGTGTGTATATATATATATATATATATATATATATATATATATATATATATATATATATACACAAAGATGTTTAAATCTACATAACTATTTTAACTATTATGCTAGTCTCAATTAAGTTTATACAAATAGAAAGGGTTTGTATACTGGAATTATATCCTGGATATGACACTAAAGCACCTGATGAAGCTCCAGTCTTAGAGCTTTGGTGAATGTGGAGTCCGCCTTTATTAGCATTACTCCCAGCTCCACTTTGACCCAGAGTGGTAGTACCTGTTAGATAGATCTTTTTAACCATTTAGTATACTTGAAATTATTTAACTATGTGTAAACAAATAATTAATATTAAATTGAATTATTAGTATTAGGTAGCTATACTTGGAACCATTTAACTGTGTGCTAACAAATAATTAATGTTAAATTATACTATAAACATTACACAGCAATACTTGAAACCATTTAACTGTTTGCTGACAAATGATTAATATTAAATTGAATTATTGTTATCAAAGAAATAAAAAAAAATGAATTTCTTAATCCAATTTTATTCATGAACTTGCCTTAAAAACAACACCATTAAAACTTTCAATCTGGTTTAGATATATGAAAAATACTTTTATACTCTAGCCTCCCAAATATGTACATGTACTTTTGAACATGTTATGTTTTTTATTTTTCTTATATTTTATAGGTGTTCGATTAGACAGAGTACGTGGTGGTCGACAGAAATACAAACGAAGCCCGGATTCACAACCCTTAACACAGTATCCAATTCATCCACAGACAATTATTAAGAAGTCTTGTTTGGAACGTAAGTTAAACATATATTCTTTATTTTCAAATTGTTTTATGCATGAGAGAAATTTGTGTGAGATTATACATAGATAAATGTATGAATGTTTATATATACATAATGATATGTACTTCTCTATCTTTTATATGTATGATTTTTTTTTATTTATATAAAATGTATATATGATTTATATAAATGTGTATATATGTACATACATGCATACATATGTGTTTGTATACATGTGTATATATGTATTTTAAAACTTCATACAAGCAAAGCACATTTTGCCTTCTGTTGTTGATTAAAAGTCACTAAAACGAAATTGCTTAATACCAGCAACAACCAATTTACTGTTAGATTCCAGGTAGTCAATTGTGAAATTTGGTAGGCAAAGCAAACATCAAAAATGGAGATTAGAACTTATTGTATTCTTCATGGACTTAAAATTTAGCTGATTTAAATTTCCTTGGTTTAATTTTGCAATGTGACATTCACAAACTCTAAACCTCAAAACACAGTCTTTACTACTGAAGGAAAATGAGTGAGTGACTGTCAAATCCATCTTTTGCAAAAAAATAAACCAGAGGCTTACAAGATATCTGTTGCTATTTCATTTTCCACTTCCAGTAACTATCCTTTAGCTCTATTTATATTTACATATCGCTTCACTCAAAGAATTTTATATCCTTTTTCAAAACTTAATACTTTTGATGAAAGCAGTTTTGATAGCATTACACTAATTAACAGAATTTTTTTATGCAAACCATAGAAATATCTGTTATTAGTCCATCAAATATTTTCACTGGACCACACCTACCTTCAGTGCTTATTGCTGAAAGACATTGAAAAGACAACTAGTTTACAATAAGAAATAGTCAGAATAACCCCACTTATCAACCACCATCCTTGATAATCTTGTCTGTCATTTTATACTGCTGTCAAATTGAATCTATCATGCAGGCTGATTTTTAGCTTGGGAATATTTAACTATCTATATTCTACAACAAAATCATAAGAAAGTGGGTACTTTTTCATGCAACAAAAAGATGAATAATTTTCATAGTTAATCCAACTGATAATCAGATTTTCAGAATTCTTGGTAAAGTGACTGTACTAAATAAAAAGATAACACAATCTTTACCGAAACAAAGTAAAAAAAAATACCACTTCCTATAAAATCTGTTTCTACTATTGCAGAAACCTTCATCTAATCCCTTTGATTAGATTACTGAACTGAGATTTATTTCTCCAAATGATTCTTACTTACATATACTAAAATAAAATGAACATATAATTATCATAAGTTGTCTGTTACTAAGTGCAATATAAAGCTAGTTTTTAGAAGCATCAAAGATAAACTTTTATCCTGGGAAAATCTGTAGATACAGAACTCCAGCAAGTACTATCACTACCAATTTAATTTGACTAGTTTTTTGACTGTTCTATTTACACTGATCCTACAATATTTTATTTACTATTGCTATAATTTTTCTCTCACAGTCACTATTAAGCATTTTTATCATATTCACATTTACTTTCTTTACTTATTTATATTCAATTGTGAGTTCTAGAACTCACAATTCAATTTTTAGAAATCATTGATGGCTGTCCAACATGATTCCAGAACTTATTTTTTATATTCACATACAAAAATGATAGGATTCAAAGTTTAGACACTCTTATAAAAATGGTTATCATTTATTGAAATTTATCTTTTGAAATTAAATTGATTGTTAATAGTTTGTAAATAGCAAGTACCTTTAGTAAGTTACATACTCTGATTTCAGCATAACATAGATGTGTATGTGTGTGTGTGTGTGTGTGTATATATATATGTATGTATGTATGTATATATATATATATATATATATATATATATACACACACACACATGTGTGTGTGTAGTTGGATTGCAGTCCTTCCTTTAAGCATGTTTGATTAAATAATAAAGACACATTTTGTCTATATAATTTTATTAGGATCCTTTCAAATTTCCTGATAAGTGTCTTGGTTTTAGATTGGAGTTGGTATATGAATTTACTGAAATTGTCCTAAGTGCTTATGGACCTTTCATAGGCTATCATCAGGGGTTGCTTGCATGTGTAAAGATTTTTTTTCTTTTTCTTGCAAAAATTAAAGAATGCTATCAATAGAAATAGAATGTTAAAAAAAAAAGGACTAGAGGCATTTCGAAACATTGTTGTTATTTTCAAAGTTAATTCAATTAATTCTATTTTTTTTTGTTTTTAATTTCTGTATCAACAAAATATAAAACAAAAACTTATTGATAATAGTTTTCCCAACTGTATTGTTGATACAGAATTAAACATTTCATTAATAAAACTGAACAACATAACAGACAATACCCTAAATCATTAACAACCAATAAACCTTTACTACAAAAACCAATTTCGGGATGATTGTAAGATAGATGAACATATATTAAAATAACTTATCCAAAGAAATGTTCTCCAAACTGATCCAACTAAAAAAATAAGACATTTACTATAACAAATTTAAAACTTCCAACTTAATTATTTCCAATAACTCTTCCCTCTCCACTGAACTTCTTGATAGGACAAACATTGTATTAATGTTCAGATGTCTTTTGGGAGACTGTGCCTGCCAAGAAAAATAGTATGTATGTTGGTTTTACCACTACGATTTTCAAGACCTTACTATGCATCTTAATGATTCTAGCTCCATAGGCTCACATCTTAAAAGCCACTCTATTCCCAAATCCAAATTGTGAAAAATTCTTGTTGAAAACACAACTATAATAGCACACAAATTTTTTTTTTTATATATTCTATTTCTTTTGATAATATTTTATTTCCATTGTTTTAGATTTGTTCAATATCATTGGCATCTCAGTTTAATCCAACTATAGGTTTATGTAATTTTTGCAATATTATAAAAAAACTTTAAAAAAAATTTTTTTGAAAATAAAAAACAATCTTTACACATGCAAACAACCCCTTATGATGGGACAATTTTGATAAATTCATCTACCAATTCCAACCTAAAACCAAAACACGTGTCAGAAAACTTGAAAGGATCCTAATAAAATTATATAGGCAAAATATGTCTTTATTATCTAATCAAACATGCATATATATATATATATATATATATATATATATATATATATATATAATGAATGAATATGCATACAGTATCACCTACAAACAAGTACACTTTGATATTTTTTTAATAAAAAATTAATTTTCTTCTAATCCACAGATACCAGGATTTTATCATTTCTAGTGGAACATTAACAATCAAAATGAATATTTTTAGGTATTATTACCAAACTCTAGGGCATTAAAATTTGATCTTTCTGATAAAATAGAATAAAAATTCTTCTAAGCTGTAGTCATGTCAATACTACTATATGACTGCACCACCTCAATTTAACAAAATGCTTTGAAAAAAAGCTACATGGGTATTATGAAAGCATGCTGCCTGCTGCTTTAAATCCTGGAAGCAGTGCCCCACAAAACTGCAGCTGTATGTCCACTTACCTCCTATCTCACAAACCATCCAAGTAAGACATAACATGCTGTATTCTACTGGATGAGTTCATAAACCATGTTTTCCTGTGGATTCCTATGCAGGAACACACTGGTTTTAGCGATCCAGTAAAAACTTACATTGATCAGGTCTTTGCAGACATTGGGTGCCGTCTAGAGGATCTACCAAGAGCAATAACTGAAGGGATGGTTGGCAAGATAATCAAGAAAATGTTCGCTATTAATATGACATGAGGAGAAAGAGGATAATGAAATAGAGAACATTGAAACTCTACTTATTTTTAGACAGCTACATATTCCTATTTTAGGTCAAAAAGTTTTAATGCTGTAAATTTGGTAATAAATAATACTTGATGTATCTGTTTTGATTGTATAATGTTCCACTAGAAATAATAAAATCTTGCTTTCTTTGGTTTAGAAGAAAATTAACTTTTTATAAAAAATTGTTAGGGGTGTACTTAATTATGGGTGATAGTGTACATTACATCTATCCATTTTCCATTTCTTATCATTTTATATGTGATATACAGATGAGTTGATATAATTGTATGTGTAAAAATACATGTTTATATACACTTACATAACTTTTAAATGTGTATATATATATATATATATATATATATATATATATACATATTCAATTTAATATATGTTTACACAAAATTTACTTACACAACTTTCTATGTTTATGTGAGTGTATATGCATGTACTTATATGCGCACACAAAGAGCTCTTATTTCATGCATTATCAAACAATTAAACTGTGAATTAATGTATTTGTCTATACAATTATTTAGTTAATAGATATGTGCTCTATTAAAACTTAAGCAAAACTATATATCAAATATGTATATAGTTACTATGTATATGTACTTATCTTTCATATGATTGTGAAATTCATAGCTCAAAATGAGATGTTTGCAGACACATGTACACACATATAAACACACATTACTTTATCATATTTACAATATGTTTTGCTTATATACATGCACACACACAATGTTATATTTTTATAAAGACAATATGCAATAAACGTGTGTGTCTATACACACACTTGTACTCTCACAATTATATTGTAGGAGATATATAAATTATGTGTATATTACTGGTATAAAAAGTCTATATCTAAAAACTGATATAAACACCCATGTATGTATGTACATACCTATGTATACATATATATAAAAGATATAATGAATATATATATATATATATATATATATATGAATATATATATATATACTAAATATATACATTTTATGTTCCTTTCCAGGGAAACCACGAACAGAAAAGAGTGTGTTGCCCCCTGGTAAGCAGATATTCCGTATACCTATGTGTGTGTGTGCGTGTATGTATGTTTTATTATGTACATGCATGCTTTTTCGTTTGTTTGTTTGTTTGTGTCTATAAAATACATACCAAGCCTATTTTGTCTATATATTGGAATTATATAAATTATGTATTTTTTGCTTGTGTATACTAATATCTCTTTATATGAATAGAGAACTATATATAAACATATGTTTGTATATAAAATTCTATTGGTTTAATGCATTTGAATGTGTTAGATCAAATAAATTTTATGTTTATATTTTCAAATTAAAATAAAAGTTATATATTGCTATTAATAGACAAGGATAATTCAATAAATAAGGGGAATTTAAAAAAAAAAAAAAAAAGCAAAATACTTTTTTTTTCCTCAAAATTCTTTTCCATAAAAGTAAACTCTGCATTGTTTGGAATTGGTTTTTAGGAAAAATTATTTTAATCTCACAAAAATATTTGTTTTGAGACTATTCAAAATGGTAGCAAATCAAATAGAGTGCTCCAAGCTTGAACAGAAGTTTGTCATCAATTTTTTGGTGGTTAAGAAGTGCAAACCATGTAGAATTTACAGTAGAATGTGTGTTGTGTATGGAGAAGTAGGTTTTAATCTAAAAAATGTTTACAAATGGGCTAAATGTGGGTTTACCCCTACAAGCCTAAGCAGAAAAGACATGGAGTAAAAACATGCTGACTCACTGGTCAACAAAAAGTTCCTGGTGCAGCAGACAGTTTTCTGGGACATGAAAAGACCCGTCAGTATTGATTTCCTTGAAGACAGTGCTTCCTATTGCCTATTTCTTAGGCAAAATTTTCCTTAATTATTGAATGACTCTCATAAAAAATATGGGCATAAATGAGTGTGTATGCATCTATATAGTGGTATATAAATTTACACACAAATGTATGAATAAAAGTTATTGACATTGTTTCTTGTATGTGTATAGATGCATATGTATGTATATTGAATATTCTTATTTTAAAGAAGCAAAAGTCAACAGCTAAAGAAATAGATTTATATCAGTTTGGGTAACTTCTAGTTAGTACTTCACTGAACCAAAGTAGTTTCAGCCAAAAGTATGCTTTTCTATTATCTATGTGATATATGACCCTGCAACAGAGAGTCAATTAGTAATACAGACAATTTGGTGAATAATTTATGGGTCCATGGGAAGTAGTCGAGTACTTACTTTTCAGAAAGTACATTTGCATACAATATAAAATGACAAAACTACTAGTCTAGTTATGCACATTGATTTTAGTAGGCAGAGTTCTTATAATTACTGAAACCATAGTAATTAGCTTTAAAATAGGTTATTTTTATATTTTCATCCTTCTCTAAGAATAGATATTATTGTTTGAGTTGGAAGGTAACTAAAACAAAGTAGAATGAACATACTAAAAGAATTTTTAAAAATATTTTATAAACTTGGCTTACACTTTTTTTTTTTTATTTCAGTATATTCTCTAAAATCTGTAGTTCTATTTTTTATATTTGCCTCTTTGGAGAACTTTTATATCTTTATATTAAGTTTTTTTGCATTCAAATCACATTGTTGTTTTGTCATTTTATTGTTCCTCAAGTTTTTTTATATATTGTTCAGTAATACTTGTTTTTTCTGTTTTCAAATTCAATGCATGTATATCTTTATCTCTTTTTAATGTTTAATTAATTGACTTATGTATTGATTTTGTGTGTATGCATTCATGTATGGATGTTGTTATTCTCAGTATAGACGTGTGTGTGTGTGTATATATATATATATATATATATATATATATATATATTATATATATATATATATATATATAATTACTTTAAAAGGGGGATCATACTTTATTATGAACCAACTAAAATACAATTAAAAATGAGAAAAAAACTAAAGGGCCCTTTTGACCATGTTTTTTAATAGCTGCAGCCGGTAGAAATTTCACTAAAATTATAAAAAATGGAAAGGAAATTCGCTAGTCATAGAGAGGAAGTATTAAAAAAGAAAACCCTACCACTTTCCTGATTATCTAAATAGTTTCAGTGGGTCAGTGAGTTTTTTTTCTGCTTGCACAGCTCAGTTATTGCTAACACTTGCAATATTACTAGATGTTTTCTACTGTTAGCCTTGTGCAAAATAGAGAAACACTCATACACATAAACCATCTGGTATAAATAGTGATCACACAAATGCTTATAGATTGCAGAATTATGTGATTGTGAGGGCCTGGATGTTGAATGTTTTGGACTCTTTCTTTCACCCCTAAATCTTAGAAGATTTAACCTAGTCAAATGTCTTATTCATTGGGCACTATTGATTTGTTTTGATATTAGAATCGAAACAGAGCTTTAGAATGTCATGGAAATTTTTTTGAAAAATTGGTATCCTTTGGATGTGATCTCTAGTAACATCAGATCTATGAGATTCAGATTTAATACCAGTAAAATGCTTGGTCCTTCTAAATGTCTAGTGTATTTGAAGCTCCTGAGGATTGGACCTGTTTGTCAGGTACTCTATCAAAGTTAGAACTGTCTTTACTACTTGATCTGCCTTTTGTCTTCTTAAAAGAATGTCCTGCCTATAATCCAACAAAGTATGGATGTTCTACAAGTTTCAATACCTGGATGAGGTTGTCTGCTTTTCATATAGCACTAATACCTTTGGGAAAGGTATGAATCTAATTATTCTTCCTCAAGCTATGGGTAAATAGTAGGGTAGATTGATTTCTTTAGCCTTGGTTAGGCAACCAGTCTAGGAAAAAGAAAACCCTGAATACAAACCTGTTAAATCCAACTTAAAAATTGACCTTGTGTCACATCCTGCCTATGCGGAGGGGTTGGGTAAATACATACAAGTTTCAATATCAGTGTGATGTTGACTATATCAGCAGGACTACAGCAATTGAAAGTAGGTGTTAGTCAGCACATACCAGGATGTATGCATAAGCGGTCCAAAATATTAACTTCCAGGTGCTCACAATCACATGATTTTGTAATTTAAAAGCATTTGTGTGACCACTATTTATGCTGAATGGTTTATTTGGATGAATGTTTCTCTGTTCTGCTCAAAGTTAGGAGTAGAAAATATCTTGTAGTATTGGAAGTGTTAGCAATAACTGAGCTCCACCCTAACCTGTGCAAACAGAAAAAATTCATTGAAACTATTTGAGGAATTTGGAGAGTAGTAGTTTTTTTGGTTTTTGTTTGGTCCCTCCCCTCCATAACAAGTAAATTTCCTTTCCATTTTTTTAATCATTTTAGTGAAATTTCTACCAGTTGTAGTTATTGAAAAGCACCAGTTGAAAAGGCCCTTTAGTTTCATTGATTTTTTTTTCTTTATTTCTATTTGTATTTTAGTCAGTTCATAATAAAGTATGATTCCTCTTTTTAAAGTAGTTAATAATATTTGCTGTGTAAAAAGTTTATATATATATATATATATATATATATATAAAGGGTCATTCAATAATAAGGTGAATTTTGCCTAAGAATTGACAATAGGAACCACTTTTACGGTTTCACCTTTTTCAAAGAAATCAATAATGATGGGTTCTTTCATGTTCCAGAACACTATCAGCATGACTGACTGCTGCACCCAGAACTTTTTCTTTACCAGAGAGGCTCTGTATTTCCATTCCATGGACTGTCTTTTCGACTCGGGTTCATAGTTATAAAACCTATGTTTAACCCATTTGTAAATATTTTTTTAACTAAACATGCTTCTCCATAAACAACACGCATTTAATGGTAAATTTTACATTGTTTGGATTTTTCAGCCATCAAAGATTTGATGACAGACATCTGTTCAAGTCTGGAGTACTGTTTGATTTGCGACCATTTTGAATAGCCTCAAAACAGATATTTTTGTGAGACTAGAATAATTTTTCCCATAAATGAATTCCAAACAATGCAGAGTTTACATTTATAAAAAAAATGTATTTTGCTTTTTTTAAAAAAAATTCACCTTATTCATTGAATAATTCTAGTGTGTGTGTGTGTAAGATGGGCTTGTAGTGTAATGGTTATCATCATAGGAAATGGACACAATGAACTGAGTTCAAATCCGGGATGAGGCTGATTGCATTTCACATAGCTTTGGTAAAAGTATGAATCCAATTATTCTCTCCAGCTGTGGGTAATTAGTAGGTCAGACTGGGTGTGGCAACCAGTCTAGAAGAAGGAAAACTCAATTCAAACTCGTTAAACTCTCCTTAAAAATTAACCTTATGTTGCATAGAGGTTGGCGACAGTAGTTAAGGGCAACTCAAAGGGTCCCTTTTCAATAGCTGATACACTGAGGTGTAGAGGAGGGTGCTACTCCTTTCCCTGGATTGCTCCACTTACCCTTGATCTGTATCTTATAATACTGAATGTTAAGGAAGGAAGCATTAAGTTTCATTTTTTGACTCTTTGGTATGACTCAGCCCGGGATTGAACCCAGGTCTCCTGAGCCATTGGTGAACACTCTACCCATAGGTTAATGGGCCGGTAATATAATTGATATTCCATTAAATATCATTAACCAAAACTTCTGTATAATGGCATTCTTATTTTTACATTTTTGTACTGCTTTCTTAAATGTCCCTAATTCACCAATATAATAATCCCCCGAAAGATAATCTCTTTTCTTTTATTTACTTAAGAATGAGGAACTTTGCAGAGTGTGTATTTGTGCACATTTTACTTGAATACCTTATGAAGTTGAACTATTACTAATCAATCATCTTATAAATAGTATGAGAGCATAATAATTTAAAACATCATTAAAAGAAAAAATTCTCATGAGTTTGAATATTAATAATGACAATTTGACTAAAATTTTGGATTCATTAAAAGTGATTATTATTATGTAAAGATACTTTTTTGTGTGCTACATCTTGCTTGTCTGTAGCTAATTTATCAATTTGAAAATAACTGTTTCATAAATCATTGAAAAGCTTTTTGTTATGTAATATATTCTTGCTAATTGTTATGTCTACAGTAATAGCACCTGAAAGGCTGAAAACAAAATTGAACTATGTCTTTTCAATGATATGCATGTCAAATTTTGTTTTCATAGAAATTTGCAATTAAGTAAGGGAATCCAATTGTTAAGTCATAAGAAATATGAATTATGAAATTTAAGTAGATTAAATTCTACATCTATAATACTATTGAGATCACTAATTCTGTTTTTAAATTTAAATTTATAGAAAGATATCAATAAAAAATGGATTTTAACTTTTTTTATGGACTTTTTCTAAATGAAAACAAACTAGATATATATTTCTGTAACATTATTTAAATCAAGATCTTCAAATTACTGATATTAAATTGATATTAAAGATAATTCATTATTTTTTTAAAGTATCAAATTAATGTCTATACATTAATAAGAAGCAATTTTTACCTGTTTTCATTTTATGTACGTAGGAATAGGCCTCACTTGAATAGGTGTGAATCAGTAGATATCACTTATCTACTTTAGAAAATTGACAAATGCCCAAATTTCATATGCATTTAATTGAAAAGAATTTATTTTAATATCTATAAACTTATATTTAGTTTAGTTTTCCACCATCTTTTATCTAGATTCCTTCTTTTTTATAATTGTATCACATATTTCAATTGATATTTGATTCTATTTCGATATGTAAATAAACTTAAGGATGAACCATTTTTACAAGATCTAATGGATTTACTTTTTTCTTTTATTTACTTTATATTTTCCTAATTATTTTTTTTAACACTTTTAGGTTCAGACAGCAAAATCATGGAGTCTCTTCTTGCCATTGAGGCACAACTGGATAAACTGTATGCATCCCCTGATCCTGAAATTCCTGAAAATGAGGTTAAATTCATGTCCATTGTTTCAGACCTCGCAGACCGTGAACTGGTTGTCACTATCAGCTGGGCAAAACAGGTGCCAGGTAAAGAAAATTTTTTTCATTATAGCTTTTGCTCTATATATACATATATGTATATTTACATCATCTAAAGAACAATTTGCTCCATGCAGAAGTAAGTTATTAACATGAAATATGGTAATAACACATTTCTTTTAAATTTCTATTCAAAGGCAAATGGAAGAAATGAATTACCTAGTAAAAAAAATAAATCTGATTTTTATAAAGAAACTAAATGTTTAACAATGTATTTTCAGGAGTAGAATTTCTGTTCAATAGGAAATATAGTGCAAGTTGTTAAATTTACATTGACATAGTATGAGACAAGATTTGATAATAGTGCATGAAATGTAATGAGTTTTTGTACAACAGTTCTGAATGATCACAAATATTACCTTTGAAAATAAATTCTTAGTAAAAATTAAACAAATTGATTTTTTGCGAAGGGGTTTATTTCTTTTGCTTGAAACTGTAGTTTTAACACACACACACACATACATTGTAATGGCTTATCGTTATCACTAAGCTCACTTGCTGAGTTAATGGTAGACCAAATTTTGTAGTATTATAAAATAGTGCTCAATATCAATGATAGAGCTGTTATACATATAGGAATAGATAAATATATATATATATAGTAAAGTTGGCGATCCTAGTCAAGGGTGACCTGAAGGCTCCCTATTTAATAGCTACTACACTGAGGTGTAAGTGAGGGTGCTACTCCATTCGCTGGATTGCTCCACTTTACCATTGATCCTTACCTTATAGTGCTGAGTGTTAAGCAAGGTGACATCAAATACCATTTTTTGAGTCTTTGGTATGACTCAACCTGGGATTGAACCTCGATCTCCCAGACCATTGGCAAACACTTTACTCATTAGGCCAATGGCTGGTACAATTATATATATATATATATATATAAAACATGGTGGTGTCTGTGACCCTGGGTTTCATGCTTTATGCATTCATCAAACAGAGTTTGTCTGATGAATGCATAAAGCATGAAACCCATGGTCACAGACACCACCATGTAATATATATATGGAAGTAAATTATGGAAATAAATCCAACAGTATGAAGAAAAAAGAAAAACAAAGTATTTCAAATGTGATGAATTTATTATGATATAAAGTCAATGTTGAAACGTTTTGGTTTTAATTAACCTTTATCAGGACTTTAAGATGGTGAAAAATGTTGCTTGAACAACAATTGATGTTTTTATTAAAATAACGGAAGAGAAGAAAGTATATACAAAGAAAGACTCATAACCATTCAACCATGGTTCTATTTGAAAACTATTACATGATTGGTACAGGCACTGATCCAGTTGTAATCCTATTATAATTATCAGGTTATTTTTTTGAAATATCAACAGATATTATTACGTGATTACAACTGGATTATAATTTTTTGGGTTTATATATAAAAAAAATTTTTTTTGTATGAATTTTTAAGTATAAATCTTTAAATGTTCATAATAAAGTTTCTTTCCTCAGAATAGCTGTGTTTATTCTTTCCATTGAAATTATCCACTGATGAGGCAATTTGTACTGAACGTATTGTTGAAATAAATTCATAACGGCATAATATCTGTTGAGTTTTCCTTGATATATATATATTTATGTAACTGAATTCTGATTATGTACAGGTTTATCTCTGTATGTATGCGTCCATGTGTTAAATTCTTTCCAACATTCTTTGCAGATGTTTTATACACATTGCTATAGATATATGTGTTGGAATGTGTGTATGTGAGTTTCATATATTTTTGAATAGTGCCATCTATTTGTCCATATATATATATGTGTGTGTATGTATATATATATATATATATATATATATATATATATATATATGTATATATATGTATGCATTTTCAACAGGATTTGCCAGTCTTCCTCTAGGTGACCAAATGAATCTCCTACAGCATTCATGGCTTGAGATCTTATGTCTGAACCTTGCCCATCGATCCTGTCCTTACAACCACTTCTTGAAGTTTGCAGAAGATTTCAAAATTGACCAAGAACAAGCGGCAAATACATATGGCTGCTCACCTGAGATGGACAACCTTAGCCGGAAACTCGCCAGTAAAATCACCAGCCTTGGCGTAACAAAAGAAGAATATATACTTTTGAAGGCCTTAATACTTTGCAACCCAGGTTAGTAAAATAAATAAGTATTACAAGATATTTCATAACACTTATATTTGTATGCAGATGTATATACCCCTACACACTTGTATGTCAATTGAATGAATTTTATAAGCTTAAAAATTACACTTGCTGAGCAGCTGAATAATTTTTTTATCTTTTAACAATTATGAGCAATAAAAAAGATAATTAAAACTTTTTGATCTGTGATTACTTTTATTACAACTGACTTGGTTGGTCACTTGATTATTTCTGATCAAAAGATTAACCTTTTCAGTAGTTTTCCTTTGGTCATATTCATTTGGTAAAATTTGTGTTTTAGGTATTGATGTTTATTGTTTTCAAAATTCATTTGCTAAGGTATTTCATCATAAATTTAGCTTTAGAAGAAAAAGTACTTGATAGTTACTTGTCAAAATTCAATGTATTATTGTCAGTTTTTATTTTTATCATTTATTTTTATGTTTCAAATTTATTCAGAATTATGTACGTGATGTTGTTAAGACAGTGTCTTAGTTGATCTCTTCTTCAGAATTCATCAGGTGTATAATCTATAAATAAAGAGAAAAAAAAAAAGAAATTATTTCTCTATGAAAAAGAAATTGGTAACAGAAAAAAGGGTGGTGTTTGATATAACAATTGGAACAATCCATTCCAGCATCAATGGGTGTACAGACTTGACTATATTATTTGCTTTGTACCCAGGGAATTATAAATGATTCAGAGGGAAGCTCATGTACCATCCCTGCTAAGCAAAGAAAATCATCATGTTAAAACCTATACTAGTTCAACTGGCCTGGAAATCAATATATATGCTGTCTGCTTCAACTTTTTCATTCTCCACTAATATTCCTTATCCATTATCTGAACTTCATCATATTGGTCAAGTGCACAAATTGTTCAAAGAAAATTTGTAATTTTAATCACTCCTTTTAATGTGTGTATCATATAAAGAATAGTTAGTGTAGATAAAACACTTTATGCATTTTATTCAGTATATCTACTGCAATATTTTCTGATAGTTAACTCTTAAGAAGATGAAAATGGATGTGCCACACTTATTGCAAAAGTTCTTTTGAAAGAAATATCCTTTTTCTGTTAGCAAGATTGATTATTTACACTGAAATAAAGATGCATGCTGGGAAGGCAAATCTTTTTTGTGTAAACAGTTGTTTAATATGCTTGTAGAAAAAAATATTCAACCTGACTTTCTTAATAAATTGGCTTCAAATTTAAAAAGTGAAATTTTTCTTTTAAAAATGCTTTGTAAAGGTCCTTATTTTTTTTATTTTTTTAATATATCTAAGTGAGGAATGGTATTTTTGCATAATCTCAATGCTTGTATGGCTGTACTCACTATACAAAATAGTGGAAAATATTAGTTCAAATAAAAGCAAACATTTAATTCTATGATTATAAATTATCAGTTAACAATTAATTTTAAAATTTCTCAAATCCTTCTGGAAATTCATCAATATATATACATCCTACCAACATATATTTGTTAATGTAGGCATAGAAATCTATAAAAAATTCCAACTTTAATACAGTTTATATTATTTATCAAAATTATTTTAAAGAGGATAAAAAGAATAAAAATACATTATCAATGACTAAATTTATATTTTTCTGGAATTAAAATTCTCTTTGATACTCTAATAATTTGTTGTTTATTTGGTGAGTTTTAAGATTTTAAACTTCTGTGCTAATTGATTCAAAAATTTATTGTAAAATTGTAAAATGATTTACTTAATTTATTTCACCACTAAGTTACCAAATGAAAATTTTTCAAAACTGAAAGCATGTTAGGTTTTATGGTAAAAAACCATGTTTGCAGAAGTTATTTGTTTATTTTCAATCCTTATTATGTTGACTAAAATCTAAAATAAAGATGATGCTATATTTGAAATTCAAACTAAAAACCTAATCATTTTTTTTTTCAATATAAGTATTGACTTTAAATATTCCTATTGATGCACCAAAGGAATTCTCTGCAATTATCTAATATTGAAGTTGAAAACTAATGGTCAAAATACAAGTAGATTTTAAAATCTAAACTCTTATTTAAATTTGTATAGTTAACATGATTTCTTTTATTTTTGGTTCTCCAATTTCTTATCTAAAAAAAAAGAAAAATAAAGTTTATTAAGATGAGTATATTTTTCATTTCAGTAAAATGTATTTTATAAAATAGAAGCTCAGTTTTAACCTATTTCTACATATTTAGCATTGTAATATAAAACAAACACATCATCTTCATAATAAAATGTTTCTTATCACTTTTGGTGTATTTGTGTTGATTTTTTTTCCCCATTGTTTTAATATATAAAATATACATTAAGAACTTAAATTTATCAAGTTGTTCAAGAAATAAGTTAAAAGTAGCTTTAATTAAAACTGATTTAATTTCTATTCAGTATTAGTTACCTAATAATGATTTTGAACATATATATATATATATCCCTTTCTCTTCTTCCAAGGAATGACTGCAATGGAACATAATGTACATTGATAATTTCTACAATAAAACCAATAGAAATAAATAATGGAAATACATCCAACAAAATGAAGAAAATAGAAAAACAAAGTAATCCAAAAGTAATGAATTTATTATGATGGAAAGTCAATGTTAAAACGTTTCAGTTTTAAGAAACCTTCATCAGGACTTTAACTTGGTGAAAATATCCATCACTGTTCAAGCAACATTTTTCACCATCCATATTTACCCAACCCCTCTGTTCAGGCAGGATAAGACAAAAGATCAATTTTTAAGCGGAGTTTAACAGGTTTGAATTCAGAGTTTTCCTTCTCCTAGACTAGTTGCCTCACCAAGGCTGAAGAACCCAGTCTGCCCTACTATTTACCCATAGCTGAAGGGAGAATAATTGGATTCATACCTTTCCCAAGGGTATTAGTGCTATGTGAAATGCAATCAATCTCATCCAGGATTTGAGCTTGTGTCGCCGTGTCCATTTTTTTCACCATCTGATGGTCCTGATGAAGGTTTTAATATTGACTTTACATCATAATGAATTTATTGCTTTTGGATTACTTTGTTTTTTTTTAAAGCTATGTAAAACAAAAAAATATAAAAACAAAAAGTATGATAATTGTCAAAATTGTTAAAATAGTCAAAATATATTATTAAGATTAGATATATATGCTGCTGTAAACAAAACAACAGCTATGTGGCCGACAAAGTTTTCATCAAATGATGACTATGGAATCAGACATGGTTTTGGCACCAATGCATTATTATCCCTAACCCAGACCACTCCCAGCTGTATCTTATAATACAAAGACTTGTGTTGGTTTTTCCCTCACATCAGAGGAATGCCAGATCTCAATGCAACCACTTTATATAATCTTTTGTTATACTCACAACTTTCCATTGACAAAGCATTAATTCAATAATATAAGATTTGAATTAACTGACAATATGAGATCATTACACTGAATATGCATGAAAAGATAATTTCTGTTAAATTTACATGAGAAGTCAGTGTACAAGATTTCAATAATGAATTATATATATTGGTATATTGTTTGTTTAATGGCATATCAATCTTCTTGGGTTATTTAATGCAAAATCCATCCTTCTAGAAGAACAGTAGTGGTGCTATTTAATCCATAGCTGGGAGGATAAGGGGGTTCATACCTTGCCCAAAGGTATTTGCTCGAAAGTGAACGTAACAGCGCAATTGGAGTTTGAACTCACTTACTTTGATTCCGCAGTCCATCGCTTTAACCATTACTCCACAACGACATCCAAAAATAAATTGTTAATTCAGTGATGTTAATTTGAATTGAATGACAAGAAAATATTGTTGGAAAATCAAGATAATATTGAATTGTATGACAAGAAAATAATGTGGTTGGGAAATCAAGATAATATTGAATTGTATGACAAGAAAATAATGTTGTTGGAAAATCAAGATTATATTGAATTGCATGACAAGAAAATAATGTGGTTGGAAAATCAAGATAATATTGAATTGTATGACAAGAAAATAATGTGGTTGGAAAATCAAGATAATATTGAATTGTATGACAAGAGAATAATGTTGTTGGAAAATCAAGATGATATTAAATTGTATGACAAGAAAATAATGTGGTTGGGAAATCAAGATGATATTAAATTGTATGACAAGAAAATAATGTTGGAAAATCAAGATGATATTGAATTGTATGACAAGAAAGTAATGTTGTTGGGAAATCAAGATAATATTGAATTGCATGACAAGAAAATAATGTTGTTGGAAAATCAAGATAGTATTGAATTGTATGACAAGAAGGTAATATTGTTGGAAAATCGAGATAATATTGAATTGTATGACAAGAAAATAATGTGGTTGGGAAATCAAGATAATATTGAATTGTATGACAAGAAAATAATGTTGTTGGAAAATCAAGATAATATTGAATTGTATGACAAGAAAATAATGTTGTTGGGAAATCAAGATAATATTGAATTGTATGACAAGAAAATAATGTTGGAAAATCAAGATAATATTGAATTGTATGACAAGAAAATAATGTTGTTGGGAAATCAAGATAATATTGAATTGTATGACAAGAAAATAATGTTGTTGGAAAATCAAGATAATATTGAATTGTATGACAAGAAAATAATGTGGTTGGGAAATCAAGATAATATTGAATTGTATGACAAGAAAATAATCTGGTTGGGAAATCAAGATAATATTGAATTGTATGACAAGAAAGTAATATTGTTGGAAAATCAAGATAATATTGAATTGTATGACAAGAAAATAATGTTGTTGGGAAATCAAGATGATATTAAATTGTATGACAAGAAAATAATGTTGGAAAATCAAGATGATATTGAATTGTATGACAAGAAAATAATGTTGTTGGAAAATCAAGATAATATTGAATTATATGACAAAATAATGTTGGAAAATCATGATTATATTGAATTGTATGACAAGAAAATAATGTTGTTGGGAAATCAAGATAATATTGAATTGTATGACAAGAAAATAATGTTGTTGGGAAATCAAGATAATATTGAATTGTATGACAAGAGAATAATGTTGTTGGAAAATCAAGATGATATTGAATTGTATGACAAGAAAATAATGTTGGAAAATCAAGATAATATTGAAATACATGACAAGAAAATAATGTGGTTGGGAAATCAAGATAATATTGAATTGTATGACAAGAAAATAATGTTGTTGGAAAATCAAGATAATATTGAATTATATGACAAAATAATGTTGGAAAATCCTGATTATATTGAATTGTATGACAAGAAAATAATGTTGTTGGGAAATCAAGATAATATTGAATTGTATGACAAGAAAATAATGTTGTTGGGAAATCAAGATAATATTGAATTGTATGACAAGAAAATAATGTTGTTGGGAAATCAAGATAATATTGAATTGTATGACAAGAAAATAATCTGGTTGGAAAATCAAGATAATATTGAATTGTATGATAAGAAAATAATGTTGTTGGGAAATCAAGATAATATTAAATTGTATGACAAGAGAATAATGTTGTTGGAAAATCAAGATGATATTGAATTGTATGACAAGAAAATAATGTTGTTGGAAAATCAAGATGATATTGAATTGTATGACAAGAAAATAATGTTGTTGGAAAATCAAGATAATATTGAATTGTATGACAAGAAAATAATCTGGTTGGGAAATCAAGATAATATTGAATTGTATGACAAGAAAATAATGTTTGAAAATCAAGATAATATTGAAATACATGACAAGAAAATAATGTGGTTGGGAAATCAAGATAATATTGAATTGTATGACAAGAAAATAATGTTGGAAAATCAAGATAATATTGAATTGTATGACAAGAAAATAATGTTGTTGGAAAATCAAGATAATATTGAATTGTATGACAAGAGAATAATGTTCTTGGAAAATCAAGATGATATTAAATTGTATGATAAGAAAATAATGTGGTTGGGAAATCAAGATGATATTAAATTGTATGACAAGAAAATAATGTGGTTGGGAAATCAAGATGATATTAAATTGTATGACAAGAAAATAATGTGGTTGGGAAATCAAGATGATATTAAATTGTATGACAAGAAAATAATGTGGTTGGAAAATCAAGATGATATTGAATTGTATGACAAGAAAGTAATGTTGTTGGGAAATCAAGATAATATTGAATTGCATGACAAGAAAATAATGTTGTTGGGAAATCAAGATAATATTGAATTGTATGACAAGAAAGTAATATTGTTGGAAAATCAAGATGATATTGAATTGTATGACAAGAAAATAATCTGGTTGGGAAATCAAGATGATATTAAATTGTATGACAAGAAAATAATGTTCGAAAATCAAGATAATATTGAAATACATGACAAGAAAATAATGTGGTTGGGAAATCAAGATAATATTGAATTGTATGACAAGAAAATAATGTTGGAAAATCAAGATAATATTGAATTGTATGACAAGAAAATAATGTTGTTGAAAAATCAAGATAGTATTGAATTGTATGACAAGAAAGTAATATTGTTGGAAAATCAAGATAATATTGAATTATATGACAAAATAATGTTGGAAAATCATGATTATATTGAATTGTATGACAAGGAGATAATGTTGTTGGGAAATCAAGATAATATTGAATTGTATGACAAGAAAATAATCTGGTTGGAAAATCAAGATAATATTGAATTGTATGATAAGAAAATAATGTTGTTGGGAAATCAAGATAATATTGAATTGTATGACAAGAGAATAATGTTGTTGGAAAATCAAGATGATATTGAATTGTATGACAAGAAAATAATGTTTTGGAAAATCAAGATAATATTGAATTGTATGACAAGAAAATAATCTGGTTGGGAAATCAAGATAATATTGAATTGTATGATAAGAAAATAATGTTGTTGGGAAATCAAGATAATATTGAATTGTATGACAAGAAAATAATGTCATTGAAAAGTCAAAATAATGTTGTACATAGTTTAAGTTCAATCTACTAATTCTTTAAATTGGTAACCTATTCCAACAAACAAAGGAATCCTGTTTACCATAGAGAACTCCTAATTCTTGATCCTTTTCACTCAATTTACTATCTTGGTATGAGATTAATGCTATTATTAATATAGGTGACCAATTTTATTGATATAGCTTTGCATTGTTTTCTGGCATGTTGATGGTTTTCTATTCCAACATGGTGATATAGTAGTGATTGCATGGTCTTTCCTAGTTGTCACTAGTCTTTCCTAATGTCATCCAAACTTTATCAAAAGTGTTTAGTAAAAACTTTAATCTTAAAATGTTTAATATCACTGCAATTTAGAAGTTAGTAGTAATTTAAAGAAAGAAAACAAAATCTTTTCTTAATTGTGTAATAATTATTACATTTTATGATATTTGTATTAAGTTTTGAAATAGGTTAGTTATTCTATTCATCCCTCCTCAAATTTCTTCAATTTATGCATGAATATTTAAAAAAATTATCAAAACTGAAAACTTATATAGATGCAATGGCTCTGCATATATGTGTATTTCATATGCATACACACACACTTTTGTTATCCATAATGAAATAGGCTGGATTTGATTAAACAAATATGCCAAAACTTTCATTCATTCTAATCATTACACATTTATTCTGTTCATTAAAAAAATGAAAGAATAAATTGGTTTGGTTTTATAGCATATCAACCTTTATAGGTTACTTAACGCCAAATCCATTTTTATGTAAATAATCAGTTCTTTTTCAAACAATTCAGTTTAGCATGAGTAGACAGTTTAATTGTCAAAAACATTTCTATTTCAAACTATTCAAGCAGTTATATATAACAATTCAGTTTAGTGTCAGTACAGTTTCACTGTCAAAAACTGTTCAATTTCAAATAATTTAGTTTAGCATAAGCCTGCAGTTTAAATGTAAGTACTCAGTTTAATTGTCAAAAACATTTCTATTTCAGTTTACTGAAACAATTCAGTTTAGCATAAGTATGCTGTTAGTTCTATTTAACCCATAGATAGGGCCCTATCAGGTGCTACCCCACTAGGCCAGAGTGGACTTGGGAGCGATGGCAATAAAGGGGTACTCCGCCTTCCCCAAAGCTCCAGTATCACTGGAACCTCACCATCAGATTGTCTAGTGTCATATCCAGGACACTCGTTGGGGGCAGGGTCTTGCCCCTCTGCAAAGGTGCAATCAGTGTATTCTACAGCCCCAGCCGACTGGGCAATGAAAGAATAAATCATAACTGGATATTAGTACATAGTATAAATAGGTACTTTTTGGTCTTTTCTCATCCTTCCTTACTGTTTTATTATTTAGCCATAGCAGTTTTTTTAACACTTACAAACAATACATTTCTGGTATTAAGTGAAAACATTTGATTAATCAAATACTAAAATTTGCATTTTTTCTTCTACTTAAAATTAAATTTGTTGTGCTAATGTTTTTGAATAATTTTTTCAATTATATTTCAGATGTTACTCCTGATAGTAATGGATCAGTGAAGCAACTACAGGATAAATTCCACGACACACTGATTGAGTATGTGAAAACAAAACACACAGGGAACATGAGGCGACTCGGTCACTTGTTCATGCTGCTGCCGCATCTGACACATGTCAAGCTGCTTGCAAGGCAGTACTGGTTTGATGTGAAGAAAGACGGCAGAGTCATCATGCACAAGTTATTCCTTGAGATGCTTGAGGCGGACTCTTGATGACACTCTAGGGGATTAAGAAATGGAAAAAATAATCTAAAATGTAGATTAGTAAATAATGTAAGTAAGAAATATTTTTATACATCTGCCAAATATACATTCATAGACATGTTTACTTAAATAAGTTTGCTTATAGAAATCTACTCTTTCAATATATAAGTTGTTTGACGGCATTCATGTACTATATAAATATACAGGAAAACTCCTATAAATAATGTACAAGTATGCATTCATATATATTCATGCTACATACACTCTCCAGTCACACTATTACATTCATTTTTGAACTAGTACCCTTGGTAAAGGTATGAACCCTCTTATACTCTCAGCTATAGGTTAAATAGTATCATTGGTGTTCTTCTACTTGAATGGCTTTACATAACCCACAAAAGTAATGAGCATTTAACTATCAATGATTCTAAAAATAAGAGGGAAAAGTCTGATGTAAGCCAGACAATGTGTATACTTGTTTCATATTCATTACTGTTTTTTATTTGGTAAAATTTGTTACTTACAAAAGAACAATAAAAACTAAACAATTCATGTCTGAAATGCGACTCCTGAAAGACAGGAAATCTATTGTAATAAGGAATTAGAAATTACATCTATTTTATCATATCACAAACCTGATATATATATATATATATATATATATATATATATATATATATATATATATATATATATATATACACTGCATTTTGATGATGCCCAGAAATTCTCAATCCCCTATGAAAACTAGAAATGTAAAGTTAATCATTTTATATTATACAAATGCATTACAAGACAGACAATATATTGTGAGCATAACAAAGCTTTAGTTCATAAGTTGTTCATTATATAAAGTCGATCCCATACTTTGTCTTGTGTATGTATGTATGTATATATATATGTGTGTGTGTGTGTGTATCTATCTCTCTCTCTCTCTCTCTCTCTCTCTCTCTATCTATCTATATATATATATATATATATATATAAATTCTGAAATGTGCATCTCTACATGATTTATTAAATGTACACAAATAACCTAGATATAAACTATAAAAAAAAACATAGTCATGAAATCAGAGACCAATATACCCTGAAAATTATATCTATATATATATATATATATGATGAATTTCATTTTGAAAATAATAAATAAGAAGATAAAAATCAGAAATTAATGGATTTATTGAAAAGGGACTATTTTCCTAACCAAATTAGCTGTTAAACCGTTAAGATCTTGTGATCCTGTTTCTTTTAGTTGATTATACTCAAAGCATGTTATTTTAAAAATGAAAACTTGCTATTGTAGTGTCTTGGTTATTTATTGTATTACATGAATGTTTAACTGGCTCATTGGCCTAGTGGGTAGAGTGTTTGCCAAAGATCCGAGAGACCTGGGTTCAATCCCAGGTCGCGTCATACCAAAGACTTTAAAAATGGTACTTGATACCTCCTTGCTTAACACTCAGCAATATAAGGTACGTATCAAGGGTAAAGTGGAGCAATCCAGGGAAAGGAGTAGTGCCCTCCCCTACACCTCAGTGTAGTAGCTATTGAAAAGGGAACCTTCAGGTTGCCCTCGACTACAGTCTCCAACTTTACTTACTTACATGAATGTTTAAACACTATTAAAGGACCATATACTTATACTGTCAACTGGTGTGTGTGCATGCATGTTAAGAACATGTATGTTTGTTATATTTAAAATATAAGACTTATAGTATTTAGTAAAATAACATTTAGCTCAGTGTGTTTGTATATCTGTACTTGTATTTTCCTTTTATTGAATTGTAAAATCTTTAGAACTCTCAGTAGAACTCTGTATATATTGTGTTATATAATATAATTTTATGATTTTGTTTGTGACAAGCTGTTTTATTTATTTTCATATTTTACAATTTTCAAGCAAGCTGGCCATCTTATTTATATATATGAAAAACACTAGGTCTTTAAGAATGAATTTAATTATTGAATTATTTACTGAAACGTTTCAGCATTTTTTAAACCTTCATCAAGGTGTATGAATTTTTAATAAAACAAAAAGATGAGAAAGTTTTAAAGATTCTGTTTCAAATTTGTGTGATACAATTAGTGTTCAAAAACTTATTTTAAAAATACAGCATATTTCCTTTTAAAAAAATCCATTATCACATCAGTGTCTTACTCTGTTTATATTGATATATAATTTTGTTCATATCTACCTATTATAGATATTTAATAGCACATCTATCCATCTTTATTTATATCAGCCTTTTTCTTTCTATCTCTTTCAATCTGTTAAATCAAAGCTCCTTTTTATTCAAGTATATTTCCATGATGAAGTCAAATTATTTTGAAATTGGGATTTTATAACATTTCTGCACCAATCTGACCAGATGAGGAAACAAATTGAAAAAAAAACCCTGTGTCTCTATTTGATAGCATTGTGGTTTGAAATTATGCTATATTTAACAATTTTCTGTTTTTTTTATGCTATATTTAACAATTTTCTGTTTTTTTTATGCTATATTTAACAATTTTCTGTTTTTTTTTTAAATCTGTATATGTACTAACATTTTGGTATTTTTAAAATTAAAGTTGTGATTAGTTTCTTAATTGTCTGACCAAATCATTATTTGTGTTTCCTTTTTTCAAATTCCTAATGTGTTTATGAATTTGTTTTTTGTGGCTACAAGAAGATTCATGCACATATTTTTATTACAATCCAGACATTGGATATCCACTTTGGATATAATGTTGGTATTGTTATTTTTATTATTAGTTAAATTCCTAATTGTCTTTGAAGAGTTAGAGATTGTTTTAATCCCAAGGTTATTTAAATATTTTTCGATGGTGTTTGTGTTTGAATTAAAATAATATATTTATGTAATGAATTATTATTCAAAAAATTGTTTAGAATTTTTGTGGATTTTGAGATCTTTTGTTTTGGATATTGAAGTTGTTTGAAGAAATTTTTTATATAGTTAAATTCATGATTTAAAAATTTGGTGGTGCAAATCTTAAGAGCTCTCTGGTAAAAAAATCTATTATCATTTCACTTTTTATTTTGGTGTTATGATGTGAGTATAAATGTTGATGGGTCATTTTTATTAGTGGATTTGTGATGAACTTTAAATTCTAATTTGTTATTATTATCTATTAATAAAATTTCAAAGAAAGGTCAGGTAGTGTTAAATTCTAGTTTATAAGTAAAATGTATGGAAGGTTCAGTATTGTTTAATCTGTTCGTAATTTTTGTTAAGTCATTATTCTATGGAAAGGGGAGCCTTTGGGTTGCCAACTTATAATGGAAATTTTTTGAATGATTAGGTATTATAAATTCAAAAGGACCTGGAAATATGCTATGTTTTTTTTAAACAAATTTTCAAACACTAATTACGTCACACAAATTTGAAACAGGATGCCATAAACAGAAATAGAATATTTAGGACTTTCTCATGTTTTCATTTCATTTAAAAATTCATACATGCTGAAGGTTTAAAAAATCAAAACATTTACCATTGGCAAATAATTCAATAAATAAATTCATCTTCTGAAGACCTTGTTTTTTTTCATATTAGTACATTTTCATGCTATCAGATTTATTTCCAGTTTTCCCAGGTATATAAGAAAAATATTGAAATATGATAACATTGAAGAGGGTTTTTCTTTTTTTTTTTCACATTTTCATTTTTCATTCAAAAATATTTTTTCAGGGGAAATACTAAGCAATAAAGTACTAGCCTAGTGACCAATAAATTGGCATATATATATATATATATATATATATATATATATATATATAATTTAAGTCTATAAATAGACTTAAGAGAATAATCCTAATAGAACCAGTTAATAAGCTGGTGAAATAAATTTATAATGTAGTATAAATTTTAATTTTCTTGTTTTTAAATATATGTATATATATATATATATCATATGAATATTTTGTTTTAGTTTGATTCTTTATAAACTGAAATTTATCATCCAAGTTCTTTATATATATATATATATATATATATATATATATATATATATATATATATATATAAACCTATTTTTCACTGCCATCAAACACAATGAGAAATAAGTAAACAATAAATTGAATTTATTTATTTAGTTATAGATTTATTTATTATATTTTTATTATATTTAAATAAAGTGATATTAAATAAAATATTAAAATATCTAAGCAGAAGTAAGTAGAAATTAAATTTAAAAAAACTAAAAAAAATATAAGTAAATCTATATTTTGATAGTGTATAAGAAATAGTGTTCACCAATAGCCCAGGAGACTGGGGTTCAATCCCAGGTCAAGTCATACCAAAAAATAATACTTGATGCCTCCTTGTTGAACCGCTGCATTATAAAATATGGATCGAGGGTAAATGGAGCAGTCCAGAGATTGGAGTAGCACCCTCCCTTACACTTCAGTGTAGTAGCTATTAAAAGGGGAGCATTCAAGTAGTTCTTGACTATAGTTAGCCAACTTACTTACTAAATATCTATAAAAAAAAGACAATAGTATTTTTCAGTGATACTGTTCTAATGATGAGGATATTTACTAAGTTTTACTTAATCTGGCAATTTATCAGGTTGTTTCTAGTATGTTCTATTCCTTAGTGGTCATTCATCTCAGGACTGAAGAGACTGCTTCACTGAGAGCCCAGTGTGCTGGGGTGAGGTATAGAATACACTAACTGCATCTCTGCAGGAGGGTAAGAGCCCCTAACAAGTGTCCTGGATATGACACTAAACAATCTGATGTTGAGAATCCAGTAATGCTGGAGCTTTGCGGAAAGTGAATTACCTCTTCATTACCATTGCTCCCAGACCTACTTTGGCCCGAAGTGGTAGCACTTGACTATTTAATAGTAAGTAGAATTATGCTTATTAGATGGCAATACTTGAAACCATTTAACAGTGTGCAAAAAAATTAGCTTTGGCTCATTTAAAGATGTTATCAACAGAATGTGTTTACAAATATTCAATATATATGTATAAACAGGATTTGACATCAAATAGCCTAACAATGGTTAATATGCTATAAAATCAAACCAACCAACCATGTATTATTTATATATTTATATTTATTTATATATATATATATATATATATATATATATATATATATATATGTATGTATAAACAGGATTTGTTATTAAATAACCTACAATGGTTGATATGCAATAAAACCTGATCAAAATAACCTAGAATGGTTGATATGCCATAAAACCTGTCCAACCAACCACATATATATATGTGTGTGTATTATTTGG
>CAUZXS010006511.1:5000-72500 GCA_963585895.1 Sepioteuthis lessoniana
TGAGAAACTACTCTCCGACAGGTTCCTCAAGCCTTATATTTATTTACGTTACATTGATGACACTTTCGCTTGTTTTAGTTCACGTAATGAATCTTTGTCATTCTTTCACTGTTGAAATATTTCCTTCCTTCCTTAACCTTCACTATGGATGAAGAGAAGGATAACAAATATCCATTTTTGGATGTATTGGTTGAATGCCGTTCGTTTCCTTGTATATATAGAAAGCCGACGTTTACCGGTCTGTATTTGAGTTGGGATGCTTTTGCTCCTAAGAAAGGTTAACCTGATTTAGTGTCTCACATCTAAAGATTTGTTGGGATAACAAGATTAAAAGCGGATTTGAACAAATTAAAAATTCATTTTAAATAATGGGTATCCTGAGGTAATTTCTGAGTATCCAAAACTGTTGATAAGTTTAGGAATACCAGCTAGCCACTTAGCCCTTCTAAATGCCCAGTTAATGTTAGACTTCCTTGGATTGGATCTCCTAAACAGCTGATTGTCGATTAGTTTTCTTCCTCGGTTACACGCTGTTATAAAGGGGCTATGGTTCGCACAATCTTTACAACTCGAGGATTTCGCTCTATTAACAAGGATGTGCTCCCTATCTTCCAACAAAGCAATTTAATTTCTAAATTTCAGTGTTGCTGTAATGCTATATACGTGGTTTCCAGATTTTTTTTTGTACCGGCATTTAAAATAGTCGTAGACTCTTGAAAATTCAGTATGTTATTGCTATACCAATTTTTATGATTTCAGGTTCAAATGAACAGCTACAGTAGGAATTGGAATACACCCTACTAAAGCCTGATTGTCACCGCTGGCGAATTTCAAAAATGCAATCTGGACTTTAGAAGAACGATATAAAATAAAATTCTGTTTTAAACTTGGAAAATGCCATGCGATGAAAGCTGGATCTACTGCTATGTCCTAGAGACTAAGAGACAGAGTTCCGAGTGGAAGCATGCTGGCTCTCCCAGATCCAAGAAGGCCAGACAGAGCAAATCCACCCATAAACTTTTGATGATCCCTTTTTTTTTTTGACAGCACTGGCATGATCTACATGCAATGGGTTTCCACTGGACAGACAGTCAACAAGGAATACTATTTTGAGGTTTTAAGGGAGTTCAGGAAGAGATTCCGTCGGAAGAGGCCAGCACTCTTCAAATCGGCTCAGTGGCATTTCCACCAGGACAATACACCAGTCCACAACTCCATCCTTGTCACAGACTATTTGACCAAGATGGGTATCAAGACAGTTCGTCACCCTCCTTATAGTCTAGACACTGCTCCCTGTGACTTTTGGTTATTCCTTCAGCTCAGAGGCTGTCATTATGAAACAATTGAGGAGATGAAAGAGGCTGTGACAAAGGTCATTTACACGTTCACACAAGAGGATTTTCATGGGGCCTTCCAGAAGTTGTTGGAACGGTACAACAAGTGCATTGCAGCCGGAGGAGATTACTTCGAAGAGGACTAGAGTTTCATGTGTGTACTATCAATAAAAGTGCCCATACGAAAAAAGTCTGGAAACTTATTTAATGATCCTCGTATATAGAGCGCACTTCCCAACGAATTGAGGTTAGAGTTAAAAGCAGGTTCAAGAGATATCTATCACCACACAACATTCGGGCATGCAAAATTAGTCGATTCTGCCATCTCTGAACATTTGAATGCCTTAAATAGTTGAATGGTTAATTACAGCAATGAGAGTTTTGTAGTCTTGCATAGAGCTACGACTAAGCGACATCTCATTGTCCTAGAGGCCATTCATATTCTATTTAATAGGCCTTCTCTATGCTAACAAAACCCTAAACACACTCTTAACCTACTAGGAGATATTTGTGCTTGACTTAGGGTGGTTTTAATTTTTCTTTCTTCTCCCCCTTAGTCTGGCAAACATTTTCCATTTTCACCCCACTTTTACTTGATTTTATTTTTACATTGTTAAGTTTAAAACCACTGACGTTTGACAAATCTCGGATAAAAAGGCCACTGCGACATCAATAAAATTTCTTCATATTGCTGATCTCCTGTAGTTTGCACATATTAGATATAAATATATTACTTAGATATATTTTGTTCCCACATATAAGTCATACTTAGTATGTATATAAATAAATAAATCAATACATTATATGTAAATTATATTATATATATATATATATATATATATATATATATATATATATACACATTTCTATATACATATATTTAATATATAGATAATGTCTAGATATCCTACAAAATATTTACGTATATAATATACATATATAATAATTATATATTGCATGTATATATATATATATATATATATATATGTATATATATATGCTATATACATTGTATATAAATAGCATGTAAAAATCTATATGTATATAGTGTACCTTTATATAACATTTATGTACAATATGTGCATATACGTATGGTATACTTATGTGTATATATTCAGTGCATATATAAAATATACATTATGTATATATATGGTATATATATAAGATATATGAAAATATCTTACATACATAAATATTAATATATTTTAAAAACGCACACACACACACACACACACACACAACACACATATATATATATATATATAATTTATTATATACACATATGTATAATATATTGAATATAATGTGTAGTCAATATATATATATGTGTGTATATATACACACAACAATATAGTACACAAATATAGGTGACATCTTCAATATATATATTTACAATATATATCAAATATATATTGGAATACACAAACAAACACACGCACAGATATATAGATATATATAACTTATATAATGCTTAAGTAATATACATAAAATTGGTATTATGTATAAAATATATATATGTAAATATATATGTTTATGATATAAGATATACATATATTTATCCTAATATTCTTTATATATATTTAGGCATATACAAATATACTATATATGAGTATACCCAGTATATATGTATATCATATATATATATATGATATATATAATATATAGAATATATCATAATTATTGTTTTATATATAATTTGTATTATATGTAACGTATATGTGCATATCTATAATAATACTTATGTATGCATATATATGCATATATATTATATATTCATATAATGTATATGTATAGTGTATATAATAGATATTAATACATTATTTGTATATTTTTGATTCATATATATAAAATGTATTTAGAATATGCATATATATTGTATCTAAACAGTAATATATATATATATATATATATATATATATATATATATATATATATATATATATATATATATATATATATATATATATATTACACACACACCCACGCACACACCCGCAAACACATATATATACATAGAAACAGAGACAGAGACAGAAAAAGAGAGAGAAAGAGTAACTATGTATAATAATTTTATACGTCATATATATATGTATGAATAATAATTACCTATATACAATACATAAAATATGTCTTTTGCATATAATCATTATACTTATATATATATATATATATATATATATATATATATATATATATGTACACATATATATGTATATATATACACATATACATGTATATGTATTTTTTAGATCTGTATTCATATATATATTTCTAGGTATAATAATTATATATAAAAACATATCTTATATATCATATATAAGTAACCATTCTTTAAATGTTTATTAAATATATATATATATATATATATATATATATATATATATATATATATAGTTATTATTATACATACACATATATTATTCACTTTTCTCATTTGTCTCTGTATAGTATATATAAATATAGTCTATATAATACATATATATCCTATACAATATGTATATACATTATATATATGTACACAATATAGATGTCATATACTTATACAATCTGTGCATAATTGATGTGTATTATTCTTAACATTAACAATGTATAAAAATAATATATACAGTTTAGATATTTTATGCTAAAATACCTTTGTAATGCATATATATGAATACGTACAATAAACATAGAAGTATACAAGTAATATACGTAATATACTATTTATATATAACGTATATATATATATAATATATATATATATATATATATATATATATATATATATATATGTAATGTATGCGCAATATCTAATAAATATAGGTACATTATATAAGATATACATAACATATATATGTAATATATACCATATGTATAATATATAGCATTAGCCTATGTTGTATATGTATATACCTTTGACATTAATGTATAAAAAGATGTGGCTAAATATATATTCTATTTATTATGCATATGATATTTGATATATAGAGGATCTATCAGGAATGGTGTATCTTTAAAGAAAATATTTATGATATATATTATTTCTATATATTATATACCGATAGCATGCTGTATAAGATTTATGTACATATATGTCTTAATAACAATGGGTTTATGTTTTGTGTTTGTTATATATATTAGTACATATATCTATGTATACTATAATTGTATATTTTATATATGATATATATATATATATATATATATATATATATATAATATATATATATATATATATATATACATATGTACTTTTTATGTACACGTCTTCATCATGTTGTGCTGGTAGCACGGATTTCCCTGACTCTCTCGCCATTTGTCTCTATCATCCGTTACTACCAACACATCCTCTTGACTACATCTCATGTTTGTACAGAGCTGTTGGAGATCGGTTCTAGATGGTCGGCCAAAACTTGTACGTCCGTGTGAAGGGGCTCATAGGAGAATGTCGCTTATGAGTTCATTCTTCTTGTATGGTTTTAGAGATGGGGGTAGGTGGCCGTATAGTTGCTGCTTTGTTGGATATTGCTTTCATGATTTGTTTAATATGACTCGTAGTATTCTTGTGCAATTTCTCTTTAGCTTTTCCCCAATATGCTTAGTCAGCGTCCATGTGGTGCTTCCGTATAGTCATGGGAAGCAGCGTGGTGGATGTGAAGTAAGGCGGATGAACCCAACGACGAGTTTCACCCGATGCTGGGTGGAAGAACATCATTGGTCAACGGCTGGGATCACATAGTTCAATCAGGAAATTACTGCTAAGTTTAGTGTCTATTGATAAGATAAAATTCAGCCATCGAAAGATTACCATGACTCTTGCTTAAACCATATGTCCAAACTGCATCGCTGTTCTCGCGGGTAAACACGGGCACGTTCTACTGAGGTTGTTGTTGTGGCCCCAGTGTTAAAAATATCCTTCTACAGAACTTAAATAGAAACAAAAATTACTTAACTGTAAAAGCACAGTACATATAGTGACACTTAATGTTAGAACTTTAAATAGAATAGGCCGACAACCAGAACTGACAGCATCTGCGGCTGAGCATGATATAGACATAGTAGGCGTACAGTCCTAGCGCCCTAAAATCACTAAATAGCATCGAGAAAATACAACCGAGAATGAGGTACGTTTAACAGCAACCCCAGCACAACGATCGTCTAATGCTACAGTCCTACAAATGCTAGAGATAAAACAGACCTCATCACCTTCTATAATGAGTTATCTTCCCTTATTCGTAGGATCCCCAACCACAACGTTCTAATCATCGGTGGAGACATGAATGTTCGAATAGGTAAAAACGAAAACAACAAATTCAGCCTACACAACTCGTCAAACAGAAATGGGGAACATTTAACAGATTTCTCATTTTAAAATAAATTAACATGCCTTGGAAACTATGGACCTACACTTACGCAAATAATGCTAGAGTGCAGATAGATTACATCCCCAGGAATAAGAAATAAAGTAATAGCGCTTTGAATTGTATATTTCAATTACCGAATTGTCACAGCAAAGATACATCTGAGCCAACGCAGGAATACGACGCAAATAACTAAAACCACAAGCTATGACTGACCCTTGCTTAATAAAAGAGGTTTAGCGATATATATTCGATAACACTAAGAAACAAATTCGATGCTCTTCGGGAAATTTCGGAAAAACTTACTTCGAATGGCGAATATGTACATATATGCATGTCATATTTATATAAGAAATATATACGTGTATAATATATAAATATATGATATATATGTTTATATGCATATAATATATATGTCATATATTTAATGTATAAATATAAATAATATATATTTTCTGTATACATTATATATGTTATATACATAGATATTTTCTGTATACATTATATATGTTATATACATATATAATGTATAATACACATATTATATACTTATTTTATACATCACATACATTATGCGTATTTCATACATATAGTTTATATTCCATAATTATATACGACGTTATACATATTTCATATCTATGTCTCATATTCAATATGTAAGATATATATTAACATATGTTATATGTATATAAGACGTAAAAATATCTTGTATTATTTTACCATATATATATATATATTTTTTTTTATCAATGTCATATGTTATATATATCGTATATCTTATATTTCATATATTCATATATATATCATATATTATATATAACGTATTTTTATGTATTATATATGATATATATTAGGTATATATTCTGTATATCTTTTGTATATATACTACCAGGAAAAGTAAAAATAAAACCATTGTGGTGTATGAAATAGAAGTAACTAATGGAAACGAATCTGACAGTATGGAGAAAAATTGAAAAACGAAATAATCTAAAATTGATGAATTTATTAGAATTTATCATTATTTGTTTTTGTATTTTATTAAACATCCGTCATTGATCTATCAACACTTGTTTTTAGAGTCCTGAAGAAGGTTCATTAAAACCGAAACTTTATAACGTCGACTTTCCTTCGTTATAAATTCATCACTTTTAGATTACTTTGTTTTTCAATTTTTCTCGATATAATTTACTCATGTAAATTTCTTGTATCACACACATACACACACACATATATATTGTATGTGCATCTCTTATCACATATTTATATATCATGTATACTATATACATTACATATTTATCATATTCACACACACTATATATATATATATATATATATATATACACATATATATATATATTGCATTCATCATATATATATTTTACAGTTTATATGTATTCATCACATATATGTCATATATATTTTATACATAAATGTATATGTACTACAGTTTACACACACACACACACACACACACACACATATATATATATATATATATTTGAAATATACATGATATCCTTATATATTGTATATATATCCCATTTGCTATATCATACTCTATGTGCATATATTTTATGTACATTCCACGCTATGCATACATTATCTATATCATACAATACGTATATTACATATTATATATATCTAATATATGTATGTGTATCTTTTTTATATTTGTATTTATATATATATATATATATATATATATATATATATATATATATATATATATATATTACACACACACACACACATATGTATATATTCATACATACACATGTATACACACACGCCCCTACACACATATATGTATATGTATATATTAACAATTTCATGTTATATATCTTTAGTGGATTGGAGTATGGTTGTTCTCTGAAATTAGTGGACAAGTTCACGTCCCTTGTTAGCAGCGTTTCATCTGCTGAAAATGATATCAATATGCGCCCAACAAAGGCATGGACTGCTATTGATAGGTTTTTTGATCATATAGAAGTCTGACCTATACCGAAAAAATAAAACGCAATTTCTTCCAAGCAGCGGTTGTGTCAATTTTTCTGTATAGAGGGTTAAGGTTAGTTTAGAGGATTCGGCACTAGCACTATCATGTACTTAGAACTGCTGTTCCAAAAAAAAAAAAAAAAAAATTGTTCGATTACCGATTAAAAGAAAGTATTAAGATTTAGATCTGACACGTCTAGTCATTATAATTATATTATGAAAGATGCTCAGGTATGTATGCAACTTTATTTGAATTTCCTATTTTAAAATGAAAAAAATAGTAAAAATTCATTCCAGATACTTTTTGAACACACCAAGTAAAACCCCATTTAAAAATTTCATTTTTCTTTCTAAATATTATTGCAATGTTTATTAATTCCGGAATTTAAAAAAAATCAACTTTTAGATGTTAACCATAGTTAGTCTTAATAAAACCTTAATAGATTTTTAGGACAACTTTTACATAACATCACAAATTTTAAATATTTGGAGAAAATATGCTGTATTATGGTGAAAGGCAGGTTTAACGGGATAAATTTGTTTGTGAAAAGAATCTATAAATGTGTTTGGATTGGACCTTTTACTCTTGTATTAGACTGATAACTGTCTTACAGTATGGCTGCAGTATACACCGACTGCATCTCTGCAGAGGGGTAAGATTTCCCCTACGAGTATCCTGGATATGGCACTAAAAAATCTGATGGCGAGGCTCCAGTAATGCTAGAGCTTTGGGAAATGTGGAGTACCCCTTTATAGCCATCGGTCCCAGGTCTACTTTGGCTCGGAGTGGTAGCACCTGATAGGGTCCTATCAGTGGGTTGAATAGAAGTATTTGACATTCAAACCGTACTTATGCTAAACCGAATTGGTTGAAATAGGACTGTTTATATGTATAAAAATGGATTTGGTATTAAATAGTCTATAATGGTTGATATGCCATAAAACCAAACTAAATTCTATATTGCTGTAATAAATATCGAAAAATGTGAATTTAGAAAATTATTCTGTAAGGTAAATCGAAGCGTATTTAAATCGATGATTTAATGCTGGTCACTGGACTAAAAACATTTTAGACGCAAGCCAAGTAACTTTTAAAAATCATACTAAATACAGATAATTATCTGTCTAAGAAGGATTACCAAGCCTTAAGAAACGCTTAATCTTCTGCTCACTAAGCCCTCTGATAATCTGTACCTGAAACCACGAAACACCCTCAAACTTAAGGGAGTACCTGTGACGTAGTGGCAAAAGTGTTGGACCGCGATATCGTTGTAAGCTAGTTCGAACTCCTGTAAGTTCACTTTCGGATAAAAACCATTTGAAAAGCAATGAATCTTTTTTTTTTAATATCTCCCCAGCTTTTGGTTAAATACTACCACTACTGCATTGCTACAAGGATGTATATTATAATAGTGCACACTCCAAATATCGGGCTTACAGTGTATAGTAAAATAGTGTTAACACTAAATCTCGGCTTTAAAAAGTTAATTTATAGAATCTTCACCTCAAATATTGGTCTTACAGTATATAGTAAAATAGTGCTCTGTCCAAATATCGAGCTTATTGTGTATAAAAAAAAACAATGCTCATTCCAAGTATCACGTTTATATTGTATACTAAAATAGTTATCTCCCAAAATATCGAGCTCATAGAATATAGTATAATCGTGCTTACTTCCAAATATTGGGCTTATGATATATTGCAAAAAAGTGCTAACCCTAAATCCCGAGTTTACCTATTTAAAGGGTTAATTCAATGAATCTTTTTAAAGAATATTCGATAGACACGGATAGTTTAAATTTCAACATTATCTTAGTCTTAGTCTTGCACCAGCAAACCGTTTCATACCCCTTTCTTCATTTAAATTAAAGAAACGTGATTGATGGCTTTATATCTATCAGAACGAAACCAAAAGTTATCATGATTGCTTTAATTACTAACTTAAACAATTTATCTTATTAATCTTAACTTGTAGTAATTAATGTAGATTTGAAAAAAAGACCTTTCATAGCAAATTCTATTAATCTTATGACTCAGGTTGCGACGTTTGCCAAATAGATATACAGTCCATTCCGTTTGCCAAATAGATATACAGTCCATTCCGTTCGCCAAATAGATATACAGTCCATTCCGTTTGCCAAATAGATATACAGTCCATTCCGTTCGCCAAATAGATATACAGTCCATTCCGTTTGCCAAATAGATATACAGTCCATTCCGTTCGCCAAATAGATATACAGTCCATTCCGTTCGCCAAATAGATATACAGTCCATTTGCCAAATAGATATACAGTCCATTCCGTTCGCCAAATAGATATACAGTCCATTCCGTTCGCCAAATAGATATACAGTCCATTCCGTTTGCCAAATAGATATACAGTCCATTCCGTTTGCCAAATAGATATACAGTCCATTCCGTTTGCCAAATAGATATACAGTCCATTCCGTTCGCCAAATAGATATACAGTCCATTCCGTTCGCCAAATAGATATACAGTCCATTCCGTTCGCCAAATAGATATACAGTCCATTCCGTTCGCCAAATAGATATACAGTCCATTCCGTTCGCCAAATAGATATACAGTCCATTCCGTTTGCCAAATAGATATACAGTCCATTCCGTTCGCCAAATAGATATACAGTCCATTCCGTTTGCCAAATAGATATACAGTCCATTCCGTTCGCCAAATAGATATACAGTCCATTCCGTTTGCCAAATAGATATACAGTCCATTCCGTTCGCCAAATAGATATACAGTCCATTCCGTTCGCCAAATAGATATACAGTCCATTCCGTTCGCCAAATAGATATACAGTCCATTCCGTTCGCCAAATAGATATACAGTCCATTCCGTTCAAATGATTTCTAATTTGTATTTACATTCATAAGATAATAATAAGATAATAATATACATTCGTAAGATAAAATAATATTGATGCATGGGACTATATATTAGAAACATGGTAATCTGGGTTAAACAAAAAGAATACAGGACATTTAAGGCGTCCTGATAAGTTTAGTACAGACAGAACACAGAATAAACTCATTAAAAGCAGACATGTTTTATATAGACAGGACGCCTGGTAAACCTACTTGCGATATACCGTTTCTCTGCGATCTCGTTGAAATATATATTTTATTTTGTTTTCCCTTAAAATTGAGTATTTTTTTACTTTTTAAAATCTTTTTTAAGTGAAGCAATACTACTACAACTACAACTGCTACTACTACAACTGCTAAAACTAATAATAATAATAATAATAATAATATCATCATCATCTCATGAGTTATTAGTAGTAACTTGTCTTCATTGAAGTCCAAGAGAGAGCTGTGAAACTTACTCTGAACAGAGCTGATCTTCTGTGATTATGTCCTTATACAAAATTTAACATCGCCTCAGCCATAGAGAATTGGCACATTGTAGCAGTCAGTGTACGAAACTTGCAAGTCAAGGCATAGGAAGCTCGAGCTTCTCCAAGCGCTTTGAATTTGGGCAAAAGCTTTAATCGTCTGACAAACACCTTGCGCATTTTCACTCAGCACTGGTGGCCGGTGTTCAAGCTCAGACCTGAATGTCGAATGTTGTTTTTTAAAATAGTTTGGTCAACCTAAGAAGATTGTGTTACACCAATATCCCAACCTACATCAGATTAATCAAAGCTTTAAAAGTATGAAGAGGCGTGTATTGTAGAGTAGTTGTTGTCATAGTCTGGCTGACTATGGATAATGTAGTGATCAACTGTTACGACTTTGTGCCTGGCTGACGTGAGTTTAGTAAGCATTAACTTTTTGTCCTGTATCTTGGTTGATTTTCAAAGTAGAAATCCCTTCTTATTAAGAAAATTGAAGCAACACACTCTCCTTTCTATCAAATGACTTATTACCTTATTAAGCTAAATGTGGCAAATATACCCCAATTTTGTTAGGCATTGTTATACATTTTAGATAATTCAGTTATTAGATAACTTGGAGCATCAAATAGTTTAAACATTATTGATCTGGAACTGCAGAATGATCCTTTTATATGTTATGGATGAGGTCCTTTGCCCCACAAGGAGTTTACTTGTTGTATTATAAGAATACTTCACAGTGATACGCTACGGACGGGATGTGGCGCAAGGTCAATTTTTCAGTGGAGTAAAACTGGATAGAATTAAGAGTTTTTTTTCTCTTAGACTGGTTACCTAACCAAAGCTAAAGAAACCAATTTGCGCTACTATTGACTCATAGATGGAGGGAAAGCAGATAAATTAATACCTTTCCAAGAGTATTTGTGTGATGTGAAATACAAACAGCCTCACCCATGTTTTGACCTATGACCACCGATTCCAGGTCCTTTGACGATAACCATTGCCTTAAACCTACCTAAGTTAGTCTCAAAGTTCATTAAAAAGTTCGATCTTAACTGAGTAACCAATATTTGTAATTGTGGAGCATTCGGTAAGCATTGAACTCATTACTATTGAAAAGGAGTTTTCGAAATTGAAACGCTAATAATTGCTCTACGGAAGGCACCCTAATGATTGGTCGAGTGGTTGGTTTGCAATTTTCTGCCTTCAAAGGAATACTTCCAAAATTAGCTTATATAGGGAAAACTTGGGATCAATAAGTGTCGACATTTTAACAGGTTGTTAATAAGATTGTAAAGTCGTGGAAAGTTCAAGTAGTTAATCGTATATAAAAAGCCAAGATTGGTTGATGGTGTATTTTTAAGTTGAAACTGTCAAGTCATGTGAATGTACTCTTGATGAACTTAAGAACTTGCAGATTTGGTTCATCTGTTACAACTGTCAGCTGAGAGCTTTTTCTCGTGACTTTGAGGGTTATCAAGGTTCTGCGGCCATGACTGGGGGTTACTAATTATACATAAAATAGCCCCATTCAATCAGTAACTGTCTCCTTAATTCCACATTTCTGATAATCACTTTTTCCGAATTATCAGTACATTTCTATAGTAAAATCATTTACAGTGTTTTTCTATCATAAGATTATTTCCATAAAGGCTTAATTGCATATTTTTTGTACAGCTCCTAAGTCACAAATAGCAATAAAGACACATCTACTTAAAGTAACACTATTCAGTCTATAATGATTACTTTAATTCTTGACCACTGACAATCACTTAATTACTGTATTTTATGTATTTCTATAGTAAAATTATTTGCAATACGTTCTATACTAAAATTATTTCTAATACATTTAGATTATACATATAAAAGTAAAAAAAGTAAAGTAAAGTAGGCGACCATAGTCGAGGGTGACCCGAAGGCTCCCTTTTCGATAGCTTACTACACCAAGGCGTAGGGGAGGGCGCTACTCCTTTCCCTGGATTGCTCCACTTTACCCTTGATCCGTACCTTATAATGCTGAGTGTTAAGCAAGGAGGCATCAAGTACCATTTTTTGAGTCTTTGGTATGACTCGACCTGGGATTAAACCCAGGTCTCCCGGGCCATTAGCGAACACTCCAACCGCTAGGCCAATGTCCGGTTATACATATGAGAGCCCTATTTTGTGAGTAAAAATTGCAAACAATCCATTTTTTAGTGGTTTCCAACATATTTCTTTTATAAAAATGTTGACAATATTTTCACCAGTGAAACTATTATCAACGTATTTATGATATATATAATACCTCTATTTTATGAGTAACGCTTGCCTTGATTTTTGACCATCAAAAATCTAATGTTAAATTGGTGCTAAATGGAGGGTCTGCATCAAATGTGAATCTTAGGATTCTTACAACAAATCAAAGCATATGTACAATTTGGCATCGTCAGACTCCTGATTATCTCCGAAATTAAAAGTTGTTGAAAGGTCAGAATCTTTTAATCGATAATGAAGTTTAAGTTACTGTGCTCAGCGGGATCAAATGTAAGCCAGAAACTTTCTTCATGGATGTGTAGGATTAAGACAAAGTTTAAAAAACCCAAAACTTTCGACAAAGTTTTAAAAACCCAAAACTTTCGACGAGAAATAAATAATTTATTCTTATATCAATTTCATTTGTGTATATGGTTTCAAACTTATTTTTTAAAATACACCCACTGCACCTCCCTTTCTTCTACAAGTATCCTGGATATGACCCCCCCCCACAAAAAAAGACACCCCCCCCAAAAAAAAACAATCTGATGGTGATGCTCCTGTTCAGGAGTTTCCTATGTCCACTTTGACCCACCATGATCGTACCATTCAGGGTCTCATCTATGGATCAAATTGAACTATTTAATTTTACTATGACTGAAACCATTTTACGGTGTGCATACAAATGACTGATAGTTAATTGAATTATTAGTATTACATAGCAATACTTGAAACCATTTAATTGTATTCATACGAATGAGCTATGGTGCATTTAAAAATTATGTCACCTATAAAAAATTCTCTTATAAATCATATATATATATATATAAGTAAAGTTGGCGATCGTAGTCGACGGTGACCCGAGGGCTCCCTTTTCAATAGCTACTACATCGAGGTGTAGGGGAGGGCGCTACTCCTTTCCCTGGATTGCTCCACTTTACTCTCGATACGTACCTTATATTACTGAGTGTTAAGCAAGGAGGTATTAAGTATCATTTTTATAATCTTTGGTATGATGTGACTTGGGATTGAACCCAAGTCTCCCGGACCATTGGCGAACACTCTACTCACTCGGCCAATGAACAGGCTTTGGCATTAAATAACAAAGGTTGATATACCATAAATAAACCAACCAACTTTTTTTTTATCGTAGACTTTATCAATCAGTCATTGTAGGTTTAGAGTTTTTGTCAGTTCTGTTATTTAAAAACTTATCTTTTTACAGCTGTCACCTCGATAGACAAAGGAGTAACACAGGTTTTTTTAAAGATAAAACTAAACATTGCAATCACTATATGAACGATACAAAACCATAAATCGCTCAACTTTAAACTTTTTATTGGGATTCTTGAAAAAGAAAAAAAAATGAACTCTCTCAATTTTCTAATTATTTGATAAATTATTGAAGGCGGGGGGTACCCATGGTTTAGAGATTAACATGGTGGACTACAATAGCTTAACAAGCGACTTCAAACTCCAGTCACGCTATTACGTTCACTTTCGGACTATTACCCCTGGGAAAGGTATGAACTCTCTTATCTCTCTCACTAGATATAGGTTAGATAGTACGAATACTGTTCCTTTTAGAAGGATGACTTTGGCATTAAATAACCCACGTAGGTTGATATGCCACTGAGCAAAAACAAACCCCAAACCGATAAAGATATCTTAAAAGTTGTTGGTAAATCTCTTTATAGCATTTTTATCAATACTTTCTGAGCGATTTTTTTTTTCGTTGCCACTCTCATGTATGCCTCGCTAGTCACTTGAGCGATTGCAACAGAAGTGGAAGATATTAATCGTAAAAAGAACCCATTATATATATATATATATATATATATATATATATATATATATAATGGTCAGAATTAAAAGTATGCAACTTGGGATACATAACGGAAGTTTAGCTTTTGTCCGAAGTCTTTTATATATTTTATAAATTTATTATTCCTGTTATTATCGAAGGAAATCCCCTTTCTCTACCTCGTTCCCTTCTTCTTCTCCTTCTTCAAAATAATAATAATAATAATAATATATCAAAGCGAGAATAGATAAGATGCAATAAACACAGCAGATGTAGGTTATGTGGTGATTGGGAAGAAACGATCAATCACATAATAAGCGAATGTAGCAAATTAGCAAAGAAAGAGTATAAGTCTAGACTCGACTGGGTGGGCTAGGTGATGCATTGGGAATTGTGCAAGAAATTGAAGTTTGACCATGAGAACAAATGGTATATGCACAACCCAGAATCTGCCCTGAAGAACGAGACGCACAATTTCCTATGGGAGTTTGAGATACAAACGGATCCCCTAATCTCGGCCAGACGACCAGATCTTGTAATAATCAACAACAACAACAAAAAAGAGAACTTGCCGAATTGTGGACTTTGCTGTACCCGCTGACCACAGAGTAAAATTGAATGAAAGCGAAAAGAAGGATAAGTACCTCGACCTTGCTAGGGAATCAAAATAACTGTGGAACATGAAAGTGACGGTCATATCAATTGTAATTGGCGCTCTTAGTATAGTCACTAAAGGGCTGGTACAGAGGCTGTAGGACTTGGGAATAACAAGACTAGTGGAGACCATCCAAACTACAGCATTGTTGAGATCGAACAGAATACTGAGAAGAGTCCTGGAAACTTGAGAAGACTTACTGTCATTCAAACTTCAGTGAGAAACCATCGGCTGACGCTGATGTGAAAAACTCGAAAAGGAATAACAATAATGATATCTTCATTATCATCTTTTTTGCATTCAAACCTTTACATTTATTGTTGGTGGGGATCAAATAAGTACTGGCGAACTCGCTGGGTTCACGTTGTAACAGTGAAAGTGAATGATATAGATGTAAATATACTTTTATTATTTACTTTTTTGTCATCTTCGTTATTTCGAGAATTTGGTCCATTAAAAAATAACATTTAGCATGAATGAAAACATTATAAAATCCTCATTTAGTTGTGAGCCCAGTCGACTCGGGCTGTAGAAAATGCTGACTGCTTCTCTTCTGAGGGGTAAGAACCTCTCCTCCAACGAGTGTCCTGATAATGACATTAAACAATCCTCTGGTGAGGCACCAGCTCTGGAGATTTGGGGAATATAGAGTACCCCTCCATTACCGTAGCTCCCAGGTCCACTCTGATCCAGAGTGATAGCATCCGATAGGGTCCTATCAAGGGGTCAAATAGAACAAGCTGTGTGTAGACTATTGACTGATGTTGAATTGTGACTATTATATAACGATATTTGAAACCATTTAACTTTGGCAAAAAAGAGCTCAGATTCGTTTAGGAATCTTATCTACAAAATGTGTTTACAAATTCTCTCTCTCTCTCTCTCTCTAATATATATATATATATATATATATATATATATATATATATATATATATATATATATATGTGATATGTATGTATGAACAGGATTTGGCAGTAAATAATCTACAATGGTTGATATGCAATAAAACCCAAGCAAACAAAATCATGTATTTAATATATATATGTATAAACAGAATTCGGTATTAAATAACCTACAATGGTTGATATACCATGAAACCAAATTAAACCAATCAAATAGGATATGGCACAAGGTCAATTTTTAAGCGAGATACAACGAGTTTGAATTGAGTTTTCTTTTTCCTAGAATGGTTATCTTATCTTACTAAGGCTAAATAATCCAATCCACCCAACTATTTATATATTGGGGTAGAATAGATGGACTCATGCTTTTAAGGGCATTAAAAATCTCGTTGTGATATACCGTTTTTGCTTGGTTACAGTTACATTAGATAATAGAATATTTGGCAACACACACACACACACACACACACACACACACACACACAGACACACACACACACACACACACACACAACTTACTCAGGTCTATCATTATATTACAATTGTTGAGTACTTTGCTCTAAGTGAGAAGAAAGTGCTTTCCAAGAAATAACCTGTTGCTTCGAAAATCAGAATTAGAATTCATGGTTTTGAACACCGATCACAAGCGCTGGGGGTGCCCTCGTTGTGTTATGGTTAAAGCGATGGACTACAGAATCGTAGTAAGCGAGTTCGTACTCCAGTCGCGCTATTACATTCACGTTCGGGCAAATACCCTTGGGAAAGGTATGAACCCCCTTATCCTCCCATCTATGGGTTAAATAGTACCACTACTGTTTTTCTAGGAGAATGGCTTTGGCATTAAATAACCTACAAAGGTTGATATGCCATTAAAAAAAACAAAGAAAGATAGAAACAAGCGTTGGTGGGTCATACATTTCTACTACAGTCATTAAATGGTCTTAATCATTCCAAAGTTATTTTCATGTAAAGCGGCAAAATAATTCGGTTATTTTGCCGCTTTACATGAAAATAACTTTGGAATGATTAAGAAAAAACACACTTTAGATTTTTAGAGCATTAATAATTCTTTTAACTGATCGCCGGGGAAAAATACTACAAGAGAATAAAATACGAAGATAAACTAGGAATTAATTCGGCGAAGGAGATTTATTTCTCCCACGAATAGCAACCAGTTCAGAGCTTTGATTGTTTCAACTTAGCGAACGCATCAGCGTATGATCATGGGGTCAATTCAGATTACGAGGTGAATTCGGTACGACGTGCCAAACTCGTTGCTTGAGTTGCTGTCGTTGTTGTTATCATATATTTTTCTAAGTGGATGCTTTCTCGTTAAGAGGGAATAGCATACACTCTAAATGATTGACACAAGAGAAAGTTCCCTCTCGGACAGGAAGCTGGTGTCTTAACTTACGAACTATGTTCTTTAATTAAATATACACACAAACACTAACAAAATAAAACTTTCTTGATTCTTTAAGTTTTATCGTAAGGTCACGTGTTAAATCCTCTAACTAAATAATAATTACACCATTTTTGTATTTTACCGTGATAGCATATCATAACGAGAATTCTGTTTGTACAAAAGTTTATATATATATATATATATATAAGTAAAGTTGTCGACCGTAGTCGAGGCCGACAAGAAGGCTCCCTTTTCAATAGCTACTACACCGAGGTGTAGGGGAGGGCACTACTCCTTTCCCTGGATTGCTCCACTTTACCCTTGATACGTACCTTATATTGCTGAGTATCAAGCAAGGAGATACCAAGTACCATTTTTAAAGTCTCTGGTATGACGTGACCTGGGATTGAAGCCAGGTCTCCCGAACCATTGGCAAATACTCTTCCCACTAGATCAATGAGCCGGTTACACACACACACACACACACACACACACACACACACACATATATATATATATATTGTTGAGGTTTATGGTTCTCACTAGCGTACTTGGTGAGTTAAAGATGGACCAAATTTTGCGCTATTGTTAAATAGTGCTTAATATCAATGATACTACTTTTATATATATATATATATATATATATATATATATATATATATATATATATATATATATATATATATATGGTAGTGTCTGTGACCCAGGGTTTCATGGTTCGTTCTATCTGACGAATGCGTAAAGCATGAAACCCAGGGTCACGAACAATCCAGCGTTATATATATATATATAAACTAGAGCGAGTCCCCGTTGTATGAACCCCCTGATCCTCCTGGTATGCATTATAAAAATGAACATAAAGGCTCTTTTAAATGTCGTGTCTACTCATTGGACCTGAGCTGAATTGGTAGACTATCCAGAAATTGCTCGGTGCCATTATTACCTCAAACATCAAGGTATGCATCTCTGTCTCTCTTCTTGCAATAGAAAGGTCCCTTTTTATGGTGATCTCTACAGTTATCTGGTGTCAGTTAAATTTCCAGCCGCGAAAAATTGGAAAACAGAAGATAAATTTTGTGTTCATTTATGAAGTGTGATAAAAAGGTATTGAGATTTTTAAAAATTCTTTTTAATTTTAGAATTTAAATGAAGACTGTTAACCAACTTAAATAATAAGTGGTGTAATAGATTTCGTTGTAGGAAATGGGTTCGGTGACCCGAGTTCAAATTCTGGTCGAGGCTGTTTCCATTTCACATAGCGCTAATACCCGTGGGAATCAACTATCCTCTCTCTATCAATGAGTAAATAACATGGCAGATTCGTCTCTTTAACATTATCGTGACAACCAGACTAGGAGAAGAAAAATTTAATTCAAACCAGTTAAACTCCGCTCACAAATAGACTTTGTGTCGCATCCTGTTCGTGCAGAGAAGTTGGGTATATACATATATAATAAAGTGATGATGTTTAGACATCTAGACTTTGCTTAGATGAGTCAGAACTATTTTTTAAATTAGGAAGTTAGTCTCGATACGTTTTTCGTGAAACACGGAATCATGCAAGTGCAATGCCTTAGGTTAAGGCAACATTTTCTTGTTTCCTCAAATGAATATCCATTTCAGCTGTAAGATTTAAAGCTGTGAAGGATATTAAAAGACCTACAATGGAACAAATTCACGCCATATAAAAAAATTCAGGGGTGCTTTGACCAATGGAAGACTCACTGGAATGTATAATAAATGCTCAGGAGACTATTTTTAAAAAAATCTCCCATTGTTCATGTCTGTTTTGATAAATACAGTTTTAGTTTTGATACCGTTTGAACTCAATTCGGATATATACATCCACGCATACATATATTTTGATGTGCCAAAATAGTCGGATCACCTGCGTAATAAGATACTGATACTCTGTGTGTTTGCAAAACAATTCTTGTTCTGGGGTTTAAAATTTGCTGACAGTATCCCTCCAAATAGGATGTCCTCTGTATGACACTAAGCTACATCCGATGGTGAAGCTCCTGTGTTGGAGTTTTGGGCGAGCGTAGAGGCATCCCTTCATTGCCATTACTCCCTGGTCCACTCTGGTCCGGAGCGGTCATACCTGTTAATGTGCTATCTATGAGTAGATCTGTTTAAAATAATATTTACAATGACAGTGAACTAAGTACTAATTTGCAAGCAATTAAACAATCTAATGGTCATACTTGAAATTATGTAATTGTGTTCAAATTATTTATATTAAATTAAAAGAATTACTTAAAGTCATTAGTTTTAAAGAGATATAATTAATTGAAAATATATCCTTTTTACAAATTCTTATTAAGTAGCAAGTAAACGTAAGAGCAGTTACTTGTTTTAAGACTAGTTTATTTGAAGTTATTACTGTGTTAGGGCTCAGACACAACGAAAAAATATCAAAATTATTCTCCCAGGGGATAGAGGGGGAATTGCTTCCCGTGGACAGTGCATTGTGAGGTTATATGGACTGGAAGAACGGAAGGAAAATAAAACCAGTGACTTAAAATCATCTATGACACATGGTAGACGCATATTTGACTGGTGCACATAAAGTTAAAACAGTTTCATTTTCTGGTCAATAGACGCATGTCTCTACCCGTAGTTAAATAAAGTGTTTTGTTGTACACCACGAGTCCGTCTCTTTTCAGTTTTGTTTACATGTTTTCGTTGTTCGTAAAAACGTATAAAACTGTTAAATTGTTATTACTAAATAGGAATAGTTACATGAAACTATACGATCGCAAGCAAAAAAAAAAAAAAGATTGAATTCGGTATTGAATAACCCAACAAGGGCTGACTTGGCTGACTTACGATAAACCAATTAACTAACCAACCAACGATTAGGTATGGGCACTATGAAACCTTTAAAAGTTTCCTTCGGTAACTGGTGTCGTGTGTAAACAACCAGGTCATTTAATTGAAATCTATGTCCTAAAGATTTTACTACAACACACCCCATAAATTTTTAATGACATTGAAATCCTGAATCGTTTCCGCACTGCTCGTTCATACGAATCATGCCAGTGCTATCGTTGATGACTGTTGCCACAAATCGGTGCACATGTTTTTTTTTTAAGAATGTTGAGATCTTTGGTTGACGACGTTCTACAGAAATGGTAGGAGACAGCTTTTCTCTCACAGAATGTTCCCCAAACCATTACATTATTTCAACAGGTTGTTTAAAACGCCGTGAACCACAGACACAAGATCTTGTTTTAACACTCGGATGTCTGTTGAAAAAGCTTTTGGCAATGAGCATTGATCAGCATGGGTTATCTGGCTAGCCTATTGATACACCCTACGATAGGTGTCAAAAATACATGTACTGTGTATTGTGAAGGATCCCTTCCGTCACAATGACTTGTTATCTGCAAGTTGTGTCAAAGTGACTTATTGGCAGTTGATTTTTTTCTTCTTGAAACTTTACCGATGGGTACTCATCTCAAGTGAACATGAGTATTCCAGAGAGGTGTAGTTATGGAAATACACAGACATAGTCCTCTTGTCATAAAGTTTTTTGCGTTTATCAAAGTTACCCAAATCGTTCTTTTAGCCTATAACTGCGGCATTCTACATATCAAAAGAAAGTACTCAATCTTAGCCTTGCATATTTCTGACAAACCCAATTTTTTTAAAGACAGTGGCTGCCATATATATATATATATATATATATACTAGCTGAAGTACCCGTCTATATCAGGGAGTCGCCAAGGTGTAAAGTGCTGGAGTGCAACATCCTTGGAAGTGAGTTTGAACTTCAGTAGTGCTGTTACATCAAGTTTCAGACTAATACTCTTGGGAAATGTATGAACCCCCAATCTCCTCTAGCTATGGGTTAAATAGTTTTATAGATTTTCTTGTACATGGATGACTTTGACATTAAATAACCAATAAAAGTTGATATGCCATTAAATAAAGAAACCAAACCGTCTATACCTGGTAAAAGGAGAAGACTGAATAGAAGCTGATTATTCTACAATGTTGTCAATTGAAACTTTTCACCGAACGATTTAAACTTTACGATTTTTAATAAAACATGAATCCAAATAGCATAAACAATATCTACTAGTCCGATTTTATATCATCTTATGAAGTTCCTATTCTTCTGTAAAAAATATCTCTGGTCCTTGTGCGGAGAGTCTCCATTGTGTAGTGGCTAACTTGCAGGAATGTGACTTCGTAGTGAGCGAGTTCGAATTCCTCTCTCGATATTACGTCCACTTTCAGACAAACAACTTACAGAAAAATCTGAATCCCCTTATCCGTACCCCAGCTAAATGGTTAGTAAAATAGTATCCTTACTGTTTTTTTACAAGGATGTATTTGGCATTAAATAACCCATAAGGGTTGATATGCCATTAAGCAAAGGAACAAAACTAATCCAGACCCTTGTAAAGAAATATTTTTAATGAGTGGCATTTAAGAGAATTATCAATATAAATATTTTGTTTTTATTCGAATAATTAGTCTTATCTATGCAATAATAATATTTGATTATTTTACATTCTCAGTTTGAAATATTACCAGTAAACCTTATTAGTAATGTCTATTTAAATGTATATAATTATTCTAGTACGATAAATAATCCGTATTTTTTTCTCAGGATTGTAAATCTAATTGTATACGATCAACCTGGCTTCCGACTCAACATTAATTATTTTGAGAGAACCTTTTCGATTAGATCTGCCTTCTTCCATAAAAGAAAAAAAAAATAACAACCCCCCCCAAAAAAAAACAAGCAATATTTTTCGTTAAAACATTCTTTTAGATTCAATAAATTGACACAAGAAATTTGGCGGCTTTATACTAAATCAGATCCTTATAAATTTCAGTTCTTTTAGGCTCGATCAACAATTTGTTTTGATTGACCTCACAATGAAAAACAGTTGGATAATAAAACGAAAACTAATCTTACTGCTACAGAGATACCACCTCTTATCTCTTCTATTTAGCGGTTTTCTTGTTGTCTGTAGATACACGTACACGTATCTTTTTAGACTTGTTTTATTACATATGATAGAGGTGCCCGTGGTGTAATGGTTATCGTCGCAGGAATTGGGCACGGCGACACGAGTTCAAATCCTGGACTGATTGCATTTAACATAGCACTAATACCCTTGGGAAAGGTATGAATCCAATTATTCTCCCTCCAGCTATGGGAAAATAGTAGGACAGACTAGGTTCTTCAGCCTTGGTGAGGCAACTAGTCTAGGAGAAGGAAAACTCTGAATTCAAACCTGTTAAACTCCGCTTAAAAAATTGACCTTGTGTCATATCCTGCCCGAGCGGAGGGGTTGGGTATATATGATTACATATGATAGACAAGGATAGTTAATTCAGTTTTTAAAAAGTTTTATCGATTGGCAAGTAAGATGTTGCAAATGTTGATATTTGCAGCACCTTGCTCGTTAGCAGGAAAAACTAAATACCCATTGGTGAGCCAAAAGTTGCATGTTAAATAAACTGTTGCCTCAACCTGTATGTGTGTGCATGTGTGAAGGCCCAGTCATTTATATTGGCCACTTATCCTTTCTCAATGTTCTTAAACGTTTAAATTATGTGCCCTCGATGACGTAAAAGTATTTAACACCTGCCTTTTAATTAGTGCTCAGCTAGCAAGTGCTCAAAGGCTGAAAAGAAAAAAAAATCATATTTAAGTAGGCACTTACATAATCAGAAAACAGTGGATTTTACAAGGCTTTGAGAAAAACACTTTAGTATAGTTGTGAAATCAGAGACTTTGTTCTTTGTAAAATATGACAACGCAACTTTTCAACTCAATCATCGGTATTAACCTTGAACCTATCAGTCATGCAGTTGATACTCTTCAATGATCTTAAGACACAGGTGAAACTGTGAAATTATATGATTATATGTTTTAGTATATTATAACGGTATTTTAGCCCGAAAAACTAATTTGTTGATCGGAGTTTGATTTCCATTTGAGAACACAAACGTCAATTTAACACAGTTTCTAAATCATTTCATCGGCTCCTCTCATAAATGTTCTTTGAATGATAACGTACTTCTTTTCAGGTTCTCGTGGAGACGCATAGCATAAGTCATCATCTTAGGAATCGTCGACCTGAGTTCACATCATGAACAATATTGTTTCGTTTCACTTCATGCGAATATGCCCTTGGAAGATGAACGTATTCATCTAGTCTCTCTCGTCTCACGTCTCTCTCTCTCTCTTTCACTCTAGCTATATATAATTAGTAATTCAGACTGTTCTTAAACAATGGTACGGTTACCAGTCGAGAAAAGGTAGAACTCTGAATTTAACCAGCTTAACTCCGCTTAAAAACCGACCTTGAGTTGTATCCTGTTCGTGGTAGAAAGGTTGGGTAAATCGTTATCGTTTCGTAAAACGATAGTGAACAAGAATGTCCTTTATCATAGTGACTCATATTTGCTCAGTGTGACACGTGATCAAATAAAGGGCAATATGCGTAGGAGAATTGTATATGTATTTTCCGTACATTATCTACCAAGAAATCAGCATTAAAAAATTTGATGGACTTAGATATGGACAGGTAACAGCGGCAAGAAATATACAACTACGCAACACACAAACTGGCCGACCCCCTATTTTTTTCTACTAACCATAACTTGCTGCCGTGAAAATCAGCATTCGATATCATCGCTTTTACCAAAGTTAAACATTACAATATCCAACCAATCAAGCAGGTTACAAGAGTGATTTTTATCTGAATATGGTAACGGTTAAAACTGAATTAGTATTTCTGTATGGATCGACATATCTATCTTAGAGTAGAATAGCTGTGAACTCTTCTTACTATCTTGCTCCACAGCATGTCTTGGAACCGTACTGAATCAGTTTGTTCTCACTTCTAACTTTTATGTCAATTTTACCATGATGTCATAGTAGTTATGTTGCTTACCTCAAAGATTCATTGATTGATTTTAACATTATGTAAACATGTTTAAGGTTGAGTCATTTCTTGAGATTGTACGTTCATATTTAGAGTGCAGAAAAAAGTTACACTGTTCAGCGTTATACATTATTCCTATTGTTAACTAAAGCGGGAAATTTTTAAAGGCATTCTTTGACTTCTTAATGACCTTCTTAGGTTATTTAATGCCAAAGCCATCCTTGTATAAGAATAACAGTGATACTATTCAATTCTTTCCACAAGGGTATTAGTCCGTAAGTGAATGTAATGGCGCGACTAGAGTTTAAACTCGCTTACTTCGAGCAATCTTGAACAAGTCCTGGCGGCAACACCCCACAAGACACCAACTGTACGGCCACCTGCCTCCTATCACGAAAACTATTCAAGTTAGACGAACCAGACATGCAGGACACTGCTGGAGAAGCAGGTACGAACTCATAAGTGATGTACTCTTGTGGACCCCCACACATGGCCGTGCAAAAGCAGGACGACCAGCACGAACATACATTCAGCAACTATGTGAGGATACGGGATGTTGTCCAGAAGACCTGCCTGAGGCGATGAACGATAGGGAAAAGTTGCGAGAGAGGGTCAGGGATATCCGTACTACCAGGACGACATGATGATGATGACTTCGAGGTTGCAGTCCAGCACTTTACATACGGGGAATCCCCCTTGTCGGCATTTATTTTTGTTAAAAAATAAGAGGTAATCTCTAAGGAAGAATATCTGATACTTTTTACGTAAATAACTAGCAAGAGCAAACTATATATTAGTAAAGTGTTCATCTGTATGTAACCGTAAACAAGCCCCCCCCAATTCTAATGTTTGATTTAATATTCTATGTGGAGTCCCCGTGGTGCCGTGGCTTAAGTGCTTGACGGCGACAACGTTGGAAGCGAGTACAAACTCCAGTCTTGCTATTAAGTTCATAAACAAAAACAGCACATCAAAGCGTGATTTTTATTTTAACGCAATACGCATAAAATGCCATAAATCAGGGAATCAAACAATTTTCAGCCAATTTGCAATTGATTAAACTTTTTTTTATTTTCGTTCGTACGGGACACAACTTTTTAATCATCCAAATTATTTATATAACGGAAATAACTATGAAATGCTGATTAGACCCTTTCACCATCGACATAGGCAACAGTTACAACTGGAGCCCAATGGTCTCACGAATCGTCTTGTTTTTAAATACAATATCTGATTATCTGTACTTTAACTTCATATAATACTAATGACTTAGTTTCTTTGTTTAATGGCATATAATATTTAATGCCAAAGCCATAAGAACAATTGGATTACTACTTCACCCATAACTTAGAGAAATCGGGGGTTTATACTTTTCCCAAAGGTATTAGTTCAAAAGTGAATTTAATAGCGAGACTGGAGTTCGAACTCATTTCCAATAGTTGTTGCTGTCCAGCACTTAAGCTACTACACCACGGGGACTCCCAATAAAAAAATTAAGTTAAACGTTGGAAAGTCATTTTAGAAATCCAAACCAAATTGAATTCTGAAATTTATAACAAACGTGTGACCCTTACCCTACAATTACGGCTCTCAAGAAAGTCATACAATCGCATGGTTGTAAATCTGCTATGTCCACATGGTGTAACCATCAACAGAAATTAAAAAGTTGATCATAGATTCTAAAATCTATGAAAGGAAAACGGAAATAAATATTTACTGGTAGTAGGCACTGAGAATTTTATTCGTACAAGACTGATACTAGAAAGGAAGTGCCTCTGGTGCTGGTTGAAAAAAAAAAAGAAAAAAGAAATGACCCCCACTTCATGATTTTGTGCTTTTAAATTCTGTCAACACTGTCCTATAAATATGAGCCCTCAAGGTCTTAGGATCTATGTTATGGTAATTGGGGTATACTCGCAAGTGCTTCGGTTAGCGAACAACAATTTGAATACTTTTTTAGAAGCATTTGTTCTATAGTTTTCTGTCTGACGGGGATCGGTGCTTTCAACGTTACTCTGTTGAATATTGTTGAACATTTTTTTCTTCTATATTTTCAAAAATATTGATTTTAATAAAACAGTAAACCATTGAGCTAAGGGATTATCGTATAAAGTATTCCGATTGATTGATTTAAATGGCATGTAAACCCATCTAGGGTTAGTATATAACTTGGGTAAGAGAAGTGCGTTCCTCGTGCATTCATATTTTCATATTTTGTGTAGATGTTTCTTAAGAGTTTTTTTTACACGCAGTTCAATCGAATACGAATAATTTTTTAAATATCTATTTGATATTCAGATAGCAACCTATTAGATAGCACCAGTCCCGATCAGAGTGGACCTGGGAGTAATAGTTATGAAGAGGTACTCTTATCTCTCTAGATCTCCAGAACTAAAGATCAGATACAGTTTAATGTCATGCCCAGGATACTCCTTCCTATTGGTGGTAGTGGTGGGGTCTTACCCCTTTGCAGGAGATAGTGTATTCTAAATCTTATCGACAGGAGAAAGTTATTTGGAATGTAAAATCTTCATCGTGCTGAAATAGGTTACTGACCGAACCGAAAAATTATATATTACCTTTCATGAGTCAACTATAATAGGCAATATATTTTTTTAAATTATCTTTACAATAAATCTTTATCAGAACACACGTCTCCATGATAGATTTTGTATAAGATTTGGGTAGGTGCCAGTGGTGTAATGGTTACCGTCGTAGGAAATGGATACGGCGACACGAGTTCAAATACTGGACGAGATTGATTGCATTTCACATAGCACTAATACCCTTGGGAAAGGTATGAATCCAATTATTCTCCCTCCAGCTATGGGTAAATAGTAGAGCAGACTAGGTTCTTCAGCCTTGGTGAGGTAACTAGTCTTGGAGAAGGAAAACTCTGAATTCAAACCAGTTAAACTCTGTTTAAAAAATTGACCTTGTGTCATATCCTGCCCGAGCGGAGGGGGTTGGTAAATATAAGATTTGTGTTCATCGGCAAAAAGCTTAAGAAAAACACGGTAAAAAGAATGGTAAATATTACATATTATTTATTATATTTTATCAATTGCGAAAAATTCTCTTTATGCTTATATATATATATATATATATACGTAATCAAGCAAAAACGTGGTTAATCATAGCGAGATTTTTTTAATCAATATACTTAAACAGTTCTAACTTAGAGAAGAAAGCAATTTTTAATGGATGGTCTCTGCTCGTCCTCCAATTTCCAACTCTTCCAGTCCCTTTACCAAGCCCTTAGGGATCGTCCCCAGCGCACCAATTACAAATGGTATCACCATCGCATTCATGTTCCATTGCTTTTTTTGTTCTCTAGCAAATTCTAAGTACTTGTCTGTCTTATCGTTTCCAAAGTCCACTATTTGGCAAGTTCTTTCTTTTTTTGGAAACTATCGCCAGGTCTGTTCTTCTGGCCGGGGTTAGGAGATAAGTCTTTATCTCAAAATCCTACGGAATTTTATGTGTCTTATTCTACGGGACAGATTCTGGTTTGTGCATATACCATTTAGTAGTAGGGCCAAATTTCGATTTCTTGCACAATTCCCTGTGGAGCACCTTCCCCCCTAGTTGTTTCTAGTCTTATACTCTTTTTGCGTTTGGTTGCTGCATTCACTTATTATGTGATTAATGGTATAGTCACTATCACCACATAACCAACGCCTGATATTCTATTGACTCATCTATTTTCGCTTTAACATTGTAGGTCATTATGGCGATATTTTGAGCTACCATCTTAAAGTTTCCCTTTCTTAGTCGTGTTCAGGTTTTCTCGTGTAAGGTTTCGTTAGTTTGTCACTTGAAGTATCCATGCAGTTGTTTTTCTCCATATTTCTGTTTCTTCGTTATTGTTCTTCTGTTGATTTTTTTAATGCTGTTTCTGTCGCTGTAATAAGTCTTTCGTTGCTCTATTTTATGTAGTCTTTGAGTCCTTGTATTGATGCATCGACATTATCTTCAATGCTGGCAAGTCCTATAATTCATTCCTTTCTTGACACATATAGTCTGTCTATGTCATCTCTAGGATGTAAGGACTTATGAATCATCATTAGATTTCTTGTCCTCTGATCTATTTGTTGAGGTTTTTTTCCCTCGTTCATTTCAAGAATAATCCTGAGTATTTTACTAGGGGATCAGCTCAGGTGTTTATTATTATTGAGTTCTTCGCACATATTTTAACAAGCTGTTTTCTCTGAAGTCTGAGTGCCAGCGAATTTTCAGGTCTCTTAAATATTCAAACTTATATTGACAGTACAGTGGTCTAGATGGTCTTAATACTTCTTATCTCCAATCCTTCCAGTTCTTTTTCAAGCGCACCAACTACAATTGATATCACCATATTATTATTATTTTTCACTCATTAGAGTTTTTCACATCAGCGTTAGCCAATGGTTTTTCACTGGAGTCTGAGTGACAGCAAGTTTCCTCAAGTCTCCAGGACTCTTCTTAGTATTCTGGCCGTTCTCAACAATGCTGTCGTTTGGATGGTCTCCTCCCGTCCGCCAACTTCCAAGTCCTCCAGTCCCTTTAGTAATCCTTTAGTTTCTGTTCCAAACGCACCAATTCCAATTGGTATAATTGTCACCTTAATGTTCCATAGTTTTTTCAATTCCCTAGTAAGGTCGAGGTACTTATACTTCTTTTCACATTCTTTCAGTTTTATTCTGTGGTCAGCCGGGACAGCAAAGTCGACAATTTTGCAAGTTCTCTTTTTTTTTGTTGATTATTATTAAGTCTGGTCTTCTGGCCGAGATTAGATGGTCCGTGTGTATGTTAAAGTCCTATAGGAGTTCATGTGTGTCATTTTCTAGGATAGGTGCTGGGTTGTGCATATAACATTTGTTTGTATGATCAAATTTAAATTTCTTGCACATCCTTCTGCACTAATTTGCTGCATTCGCTTATTATGTGATTGATCGTTTCGTCTCTGTCACTGCATAGTCTACATTTGCTATTTTGCTGCGTCTTATCTATTCTCGCTTTGATATGATGGGTTCTTACGGCGTTGTCTTGAGCTGCTATTAGGAGAGATTCTGTTTTCCTCTTAAAGTTTCCTTTTGTTAGCCATGTCCAGGTTTTGTCGTGTGAGATGTTGTTTATTAGTCGTTTAAACCGCCCATAGAGTTGTTTTCCTTCCCATTTTTGTTTCCTAGTTATTGTCATTCTGTTGTCCATCGTGTTATCAGTATCGTTTCTGATGGCTGTAATGAGTCCTGCATCGTGTTTTTGTATATAGTCTTCAAGTCGTTGTATCGATGCGTCAACACTGTCTTCAATGCTGGCAAGTCCTCTTCTTCCCTCTTTTCTTGAAAAATATATTATTATTATTATTATTATTATTATTATTATTATTTTACTCCGTACGAGTTTTTCACACCAGTGTTAACTGGTGTTCTTTTACTGAAGTCAGACTGACAGTAGGTCTCCACAGGTTTCCTGGGTGCTTCTCAGTATTTTCGCCGATCTTAACAATGCTGTGGTTTGAATTGCCTCAGTTCTTCCCCTAATTTGTTGTTCTTCCAGTCTTTTTTTCCAGGCCTTTGGAGACCATTCTAAATCCACCTCCTACAATTAGTATCACCATCACTCTCATGTTACGCAGTCCTCTGGCAAGGTCCTTTTATTTGTACTTTGCGAGATATTATTATTTTTATTTATGTGTCTGCGTGTTTGTGTTTGTTTATTTCAAGTTCTGAAATGAAGTATCATTATTCAAAGAGTAATTATTCCGACTAGAATCTTTAAATTTCTTATTTTGATGTACGTCCTGGGGGGTTGTTATAGTGTTTATATATACATATATATAGGCTACCTAATTAAAAAAAAAAATTAATCACAGAACTTCAGCAAAAAGGGGCTTATCTCAAGTTCTAAAAAATTGCATGGGTCATTTTGACATTGATTATCGACCGACAGTCAAATGTTTTCTTAACCTTTTAAGAATTTTCAATGCAGATCATTTTTTAAATGGGTAAACTATGGTAAAAGGTCGAGCTCAATAGTAATGGCTGGGGAGACATGTACGCTTACCTTTGCATTAACCCGTATGTTTTTTGTGTTATTATCAAACATAACTCACAAGTTATAGGACCAACTATTTCAATCGGCGTAAGATGAACAAATTTATGTGTACTAGGATGTTATATTGGTCGTAGTGGTGTTGATGGTGGTGGTTGAGAGAAAATAACATGATAATAGATGAGTATTCGCTTCGTACCCACTCTGGGGATTATCTCCTTTATCTTGGTTTACTTCCACTTAATAGTCATCATCATCATCATATCGTGCTGGCAGCACGGATATCCCTGACCCTCTCTCGCCACTCCTCCCTATCGTTCATCGCCCTAGGTAGGTCTTCAGGACAACAACCTGTATCCTTACATAGCTGCTGAATGTACGTTCGAGCTGGTCGTCCTGCTTTTGCGCGGCCATGTGTGGGGATCCATAAGAGTACAGTATATAGGCTATCGACTATATGGAAATCAGACCTAACCGATAAAATGAAACGCAGTTTCTTCCAGGCAGCGGTCACATCGATACTGCTATATGGATGCACTACATGGACTCTAACAAAACGGCTCGAGAAGAAGCTAGACGGCAATTACACAAGAATGCTGCGAGCAATCTTGAACAAGTCCTGGCGGCAACACCCCACAAGGCACCAACTGTACGGCCACCTGCCTCCTATCACGAAAAATATTCAAGTTAGACGAACCAGACATGCAGGACACTGCTGGAGAAGCAGAGACGAACTCATAAGTGATGTACTCTTATGGACCCCCACACATGGCCGTGCAAAAGCAGGACGACCAGCACGAACATACATTCAGCAACTATGTGAGGATACAGGATGTTGTCCTGAAGACCTGCCTGAGGCGATGAACGATAGGGAAAAGTTGCGAGAGAGGGTCAGGGATATCTGTGCTACCAGGACGACATGATGATGGTAATAATGAAATCTTAATATCTTTCTTCTGCTATGTTTCACACAAAATGACTTTGACATGATCGACTGAATCGAGCACTACAGACGTAACTACACTTTATACCCTCTGATCCTCAGCTGAACAGAATTGACAAGAAGTGACATCACTGTAGCAATAAGATTAGTTTTCGTTTTATTATCCAACAATTTTTCAGTGTAATCAGGTCTGTCAAAACGAGTTAACTTAGTCCAAAAGAATCGAAATTTATAATGATTCCATTTTTGTATATATGTTATCAAAACACAGCAAGATTAAAATGCGATAAAATAGAGAACAATAATTACCAATCTAACACGTAACTTAATGATGATAGTATATAGCTTGTGTTTGTGCTCAACCGATCATAATGATTCCTAAAGGGAAATAACTATTAAGTAATAATTATAGAGCTCTTTAACATAGAAATATACCATGACTTATCGTGTTTTCTGATTGATTGCAGACGATGCAATTCTTAGAAAAATTATCATGTCAAGATGTTGAGATCCAGATTCGTTGAGTGTTAAACACTTCGACAAGAACAGGAGTGACTGTCATTGAAGAACTAGACTTTGTCAAAACTAATTTTGTCTCACCTTAGGTTGATACCAGGTAAACAATAAACAAAATATATACAAATGAACACGTTTGGTGGAACTGCTAAAGACCTGAAAAATGCCTCTTTTAAAATAACACTTTCACCTTTTAGTGACATTTGGCTACTATATAAAACTCGAGACAAGAGCCGTAAAAATATAATGAATTTTGACATATGAAATAAAATAGAGTAAAAGACTTTTAGAAATAGACATAAACTCTATCCAAGTGTTGCATGTCTAGTGTATTTGATGTAATGCTTTGGTATTGTCACTTTATTCCGATGTTTTCCGTACAAATTGGATGACAGCTGACAAACTAATGTCTATGTTTTTATGACTTTTCTATTTTATTCAGATGTTTCTTCCATATTTAAGCAAGCCTTTCTTGGTGGGGTTTCTGGTTTTTATATGCCATTAGGGAAAGAAGAAAAATTCCCTAGCCATTTTTAAAAAGGGGTTAAACCTTCACGCTTTGAATTAGTTAAAATGCTAGTCGAGATACAGAAAAAAAAACCAAAAAACGTGAATTTAAATACGTTTGTTCTTTTCTATATCTTAACTACAACACTGACTATCGAAAAAACTCTGTCTTGCATTACCTGATGGCATTAACCTATCAGCCTCCTGACATCCATTAATAATTCTTGTCTATTACACTGGAAATATTTTAACCTTCAACCTCTGGCTTGCCATTCACCAAAACAGGTGTTTAATCATGTAGTCAAATCCATTGACGTACCCTCTCACACAAGCAAGGAGACCGGATTTGCTGAGAACAAAGAAAGGAATATAGAAAATACGAGGATCTTACCCGAGAACTAAGAAAGCTGTGAAATATGATGTTTAGGTCGTACTCAGTATAGCTGGTGAACCATTCGAAAGGCATGATTGGGGGAATTAGAGAGTTGAATAGATTTTGACACTATCTTGACCCCGGCAGTATTGAGATTGTTAAGAGTATGGAGGAAGATTCTGGAAACTTGTGGTGACGTAACAAAAAGAAAACATTCGAGATAAAACTGAAAATGCTAAATAATAATAAATACGGCATCTTGTAGGAAAAAATCACAATCAACGAAAATGTGTCTTTTATATCTCGGGCGATGACCTTTTATCCATTTATTTTTATTGTTGTTCAATGGAAGAACCCTGCTTACAATCTGTCAGTATGTCTTTGTATATGAAGATCCGGTTTCCTTGCTTGGATGAGATAGTCTGTTCGAATAAAAAAATCCGAGTATTTTTATTATATTTTCATGGTCAGCCTCTAGTATTATTTCATGATGATTTTGTGCGGTTTATTTTGATTTTTACTTCATTTTGATTTTTAGAAACTAACTGCATCTTGAGTTAACAGAGTTTTTGTATTCAGTCGATGTCCATTAAAGCTGATAAATAAAATGTTATGTAGATTATAATTCTTGTTACAAATTTTAAGAAAAGACACTTTAATAATGAAACGAAAATAAAAATAAATATATGTTACTAGTACTACTAGTGTTAAAAAATAACAACAAATATTGCTCAGAGATATCTCAAGAATACAGTGTAAGAGGAGTTGAAAAGTTAAAATTTGGACTTCTCCGCCAATTATAAAAGCAGCTGGTGTGTTTAACCAGGCTTCACGAGGCAAAGAAAATGTAAATTCGAATCTCACTGACAGCTTATCTTTTATCATTTTCTCTCCAAACTATTTCCCCGTTATCGTATATTGACCACCCGAGTGGGGAGGTGCAATAAAAAAGTAAATAAAAATTATTCCTAAAAATAATGGTTACTCTAGTTAATTTTTTCATTTTTAATAGATATTTCACGAAACCAGTCAAGCGCAGTATACAGAAAGAATCTTAACGAGAATAAATAAAAACATCACTGTATAATAATGCGATTAAGTAACAGCAAACAATAATAATATTAAACAATAATAATACTAAATATGAAATAATATTAAGTAGTAACTTGAATATCAAATGATATCAAACAATAATAAAGAAAAAAAATTGATATTATTAACCTAACTTTATGTGGGAGGTTTTAAGCTAGTGACTTCAAACAATGATTTATGGAGACATAAAGAGATAAGTTAATAAAATTTTTTCGCATCTTGATGGTCATTGCTCGTATAACAAATGTAAACACAACGACACAATCTTTTAAGTATTTTTTACAGTAACCGAGAAAAAAAAAAGAAACCTTAGTCTTTGAGATTTTTTGTTTGACTGTGATTTTCGGACAGACACAGACACATACACACACGCAAACAAACAAAGTTCAGCATATTTGTATAGATGATTTGTTAGACTAGCTTATTAACCATCACGCCACGTCGAAGCGCCTCTAAAAATAACATTGGGAAATGGATAAATATGAATGAATGAATGAAAAAAAAACTGACATCATCGACCCGCGCCCGAATCTGTGTTTACACATGTGAATATAATTCTCATGTACTTTTTTTTTTGCAACGAGTGTGTGTCTGCTCGTAAGTGGGAATGGGAGAGGAAGACATAGTATTTGTACGGGGATGCATATTGTGACTGAATATATCTTCATTACATACGAATAGCCACTGTATATGTGTGTGTGAGAGAGAGAGAGAGAGAGAGAGAGAGAGAGAGAGAGAGAGAGAGAGAGAGAGAGAGAGAGAGAGAGAGCGTGTGTCTATGTATTTTAAGCCTGTTGGCGCGGCGGGTGAGACTATTGTTTATTCTTGTTTGTTTTATAGCTATGGCTGTAAAAGTAATTATTGGATACTATGAGAAAAAAAGTTATATTCCGCAGGTTTCGAATAAAAGATTATATATATATATATATATATATATATATATATATATATATATATATAGAGAGAGAGAGAGAGAGAGAGAGAGAGAAAGAGAGAGAGTGTGTGTGAGTGAGTGAGTGAAATTATATAAATGTATAACTTGCAAAGAAGAAACTTTTTTTTTTCAAATTGGAGTATGAAAGTTTGGTAAGTACTTGCACCATTCTTGCCAAACCAGCAGAGAATGTGGGAGAAAATGTGGTTGAGGTATTTATTTGGCGAGAGAATAGACACAGGAAGTGTTTGCAGGCGAGTCAAGTAATGAAGAGCTGTTGAATAAACGGAAAAAAAATGCGTAACTCTTGGGAAATAAAAAAAAAAAACCGAAAATGTGGAATCGTTTGATAGATAGATATGCATAGACTGAGATAAAGAGATCGACGCACGCACATAAGTTATTTATATGTGTGTTCATATATATACATATGTGTGTGTGTGTGTGTGTGTGTGTGTGTGTGTGTGTGTGTGTGTGTGTGTGTGTGTGTGTGTGCATGTATATATTGTGAGAGAGAAAGAGCGACAGGGACACACTGAGATAAATTCATGGAGAGAAGCAGACTAAGATGATAGAAACAAATACATCTTATATACAGAGAGGAACAGGTTGAGATGAACTGATAGATATATAATTAAACTGAAATATATCAACGGATAGGAATAAGATATTATAGAAAATAAGATTCTGAGATAGAACGGAAAATGAAAAGGAAATTCGTTATCGAACTAAGAGCTTAAAGATTTTATTTTAAATATCTACTCAGCTGATATTATTTCTGCACAAAATCAAACGGAGAAGAAAAATGAAACTTAATTAACCCAATCTTCAAGTGTTTATCTTCCTATCGAATAAAACAGCTTTCCAAATGGTAGTTTTCCCTAGTCTCGAACACTGACCACAAGTACTGACGAGGATTATGCAACTATCTCAGCCTTGGAGAAGGCCTCAGCAGTTTCGCTTAAATTTTAGCAACATGCGACGTTTTTATGCGATATCCGTTTTAATGTAATTTGAGTGCAAATTTCTTGGCTGACTTTGAGAATTTCCCATCAACAGATTCTTTCCATAAATTTCGTATAGTTAAGACGATCAAGATATTTAATTTTAGAGTAAGTCAAAACATAGTGTAGCTATATGAAACATTTAGCAACATGTGAACAGCAAATTGTAATTTATATTCAGGAAGTTGATTTCCATGTAAACTGATGAGTATAAAACAGCCAGTGAAGATCAAACCTATTACAACCGTAATAGTCTTCATATAAGAATAGAATATCATTGGCTCGATTACCTATTTTATTTCAATGCATTATTAAAAATCATAAGCGAATACAGTAGAATATGATCACATTTTAGTGTGTGTGTGTGAGAGAGAGAGAGAGAGAGAGAGAGAGAGAGAGAGAGAGAGAGAGAGAGAGAGAGCTGTAGATTGATGTAGAAACATGTGAACATAGAGAGAGATATATATGTGACTTCACAGATATGTAAACAGAATGAGTGAATAGACTAAGACAAGAGAGAGAGAGAGAGAGAGAGAGAGAGAGAGAGAGAGAGAGAGAGAGAGAGAGAGAGAGAGAGGTGGATAGACTGAGACAGACAGACAGACATAGATGGACTGAGAGAAATACATGTGGATGGAGAACGAGAGAGATAGATAGATAGAGAGAGAGAGAGAGAGAGGGAGGGGGGGAGAGACATGTGGAAGGACTAAAAGATAGAAATATGTAAACATAGCGAGATAGAAACATGGAAATGAACTGAGAAAGACGTTTGAATAGAGAACGAGACATGTGGACAGACTGAACTAAAGAGAATCAAATAGAGAGATGAAAACATTTAGTGACAGGGAGATAGACAGTGACATATACTCAGACTGAAATAATTTTTTTTCGAGAATGGTAAATTATAATTCACATGAAACGTTTATCATGCGAAAAATATTCAAGTTAAATGATCATGCTTAACACAGAAACTAGAATTGAAAATAATAACACGACACTTGTTTTCTCAAAGAAATTAATAAAAAAAAGAATTATAATTTCATTCTACATAAATATTCTTAGCGTAAAAATAAAAAAAATGAGGCAAAAACCTTGAATCCATTGTACGTTGGCTTATACGAGATGATTTCCTTGTCTTTGTTTTTTTTTGGGGGGGGGTTGTAAGTCATTAAATTTTCAGTCGCTACACTGTACGGTTTTCATTTTCCATGAAACGCCGAGGAAGATCGAAGAGTGCAGCGGCCAAAACGTTGAGAGGGATTAAAAAACAAAAACAAACAATAAATTTGAGGAATTTGTCCGAGTTGACTAACGTACAATAATTAAAACAAATTGAGTTAAAAATCAGATAAGATCTGCATGATTGCTTATGTTTTTTTTTATTTTCTATTTTGTTTATTTTTTCTTATTTACGTTTAGAGATAATTGTAAGAATCAACTTAAATAAATTCAATTAGTACGAAGAGACTTCCGTTTTCATTTTAGGGTCAAAATATAACGAGTATCGTGATTACTATTTTGTGACATGTACAAAAACATTGTCGCGCGACCACATGTACGACTTAATTTCAGATTTAAAGGCAACTATCACTAAGAGAGAGAGAAAAAAAAACAGAACAAAGTTTCTTAGGAAACCACTCACGAGTGTAGCGAGTTCGATCTTCACCCAAAACCCAACTATTTTGGATTAATAAATATCTATATAATATGCAAATGTTATTTACACCAAAGTATGCTAGATGGCTATGATGCATGTGTCTCAGCTGATGACCAAATAAAAAAAAACAGCTATCGCGTTTCGCGCCTTGAATGAATAAATAAATAAATAAATAAATGAACCAGCAAATATATTTTCGTTTCACAAACAATTAAAAAAGAAAAAGAAGATACGCTGAGTTTCTCATGATGAGCGCACAAATAAATGCATTTGTATGCGCATATGTATTCATTTTTTAATTATTCTGCGCACTGCATGTATGCGAACATGCTCGAACAAGCAAATAAATAAATAAATAATAATAAAAGATGAAAAAAATTAACGTGTAAGTAAGGACCCACCCAAGCAGCATGTAACAATAACAACGACAACAACAACCACAACTAATAAACGTTTAAAAACAAATAATTGTTTTTACCTCAGTACATGGCTCAAATCTGTAGTTCGTGTCGCGGTCTTGTTATTTTCGTAGTTGGTATTGTAAAAAAAAGTATAATAGCAATTATTCCTAGTGAAGTGGTTATCAGTCGGAGTTAGAAGTACAGATGTCGTCAACCGGGCCATTGGTAGTAAAATTGACGGTCTCCGAGTAGCGCGATGGTTGGATGAATGAAGAAAACTGCCGAGTTGAAACTGACTGTGCTTCACACGGGAGAAGCAAATAAAAATACAAGCTCGCACGACTCAGCAGCTTGCGGCGTATAACCATCAGTAAAAGAGGTGGGGTGTTGTATCAGAGTCGGGTACGGAGGCAGGGGGAGGATTCATGAAAGGAAGGCAGGTCAAGGGTGGGTGTGCAACTGAGCAGATGTGGAAAAAAAAGTGGTAGCAGGAATAAAAGAGGAAAGAAAAGCTACAATGAGTGAGAAAGGTAACGAGGCGCAAAGAGAGGTATGTGTGTGAAAGAGAGGTGGGAGAAAAAGGGAGAAAAGGTGAAGGGTGAACGATCGGCGAAAAGTTAGAGAGGAGTATGAAGAATGGGAAATAGATAAAGAGAAAAAGGTACCGATAGGGGAGATAGATAAATAGATATAAAGAGAAGAAAATTAAAAGGTGAAGGATGGATAATAAAGAAAGAAAGGCATAGAGAAAGGGAAATCGAGGAATAAAGAGAGAAAGATAACGGGAAAAGAAAGTAAAGGAGAAAAGTTCAGCGTGAATGATCAGTAAGAATAGAGAAGAGTGTGGATAAAGAGAAAGACTAATAGATAGAGAAAGAGAAGAAGGTAAGGAATCGTATAGAATTGTATATAAGAGTGAAGGAGAGAGAAAGAAAATAAGGAAGAAAATGAGAAAGGAATTAAAATAGTGAAAGTGAAGAATCACTAAAACCTTTTAAATGGAAGTATGGAAAATATGAAAAAGGATAGATAGATTAATAAATAGATAGAGAAGATTCTGAGAGGGGGTGGTAAGAGGAACAAAAGGGAAGAAAAAAGTTAGTTAAGGATTTGTAAAAATTATTTAGAGAGGAGTATAGAAAAAGATAAAAAAAATAAAGAAAAAACTTTACGAGGTTCATAGAGAGGTGTGCGTGTGTGTGTTAGATAGATAGATAGATAGATAGATAGAGAGAGAGAGAGAGAGAGAGAGAGAGAGAGAGAGAGAGAGAGAGATCAAAGGATGAAGAATCGGTAAAGAAGTTGTAGAGATGGTTATGGAAAAGATAGAGATAGACTAATGAACAAAGAACGAGAGAAAAAACGAAAAGGAAGCAAAAGGAAATTGTTAGACATTTTAAAGTGTTTAAACGAGTGGAAATTCTCTGATGGTCCCCAAAACACAGACGTACACGAAGTTCCTTCGTGTTATGCATTCGCCAGTGTTCGCATATAGGATTATAACTGAAAAAAAGAGAAACTCGATACATGAAATCTTTTTTTCTTTTTTTTTTTTTCACCTAGGATCCTCTTTAGACGTGGGTAATTATTAAATTAATTATTTACGTTTGCAATTTCAGTAATTACATATATCAGCACTTCACTTTCAACTTTTCTTTTCGTTCTTCAGTTTTGAGATTTTCCCTCGTTCCTTTCTGTGCAAACACAGTTCTCTATTTGAAAAGGCACATAGAACACAAGGATTTAAGAAGTGAGTGAATGTCATTGAATGTTTTATTTCGTTCTGTTCTCTGTGAAAAGACATGTTAAGTCTGAATATAATGATCGAGAGTGGAGGTAATTCTAGCAGCAATTTAGTCGATAAACGTTGTTTTATTAGGCTGAAACTTGAAAAAACCCCCCCAAAAAACCCAAAAAAAACAAAACAAACAAAACAAAAAAAAACAAACAAAAAACCAAGACAAGAAGAGTGAAAAGGAAGAGTGACAAGAAAGAGAAAAGAGGCAAAGCGAAAAAGAAAAAGAGAAAAAGTAAAGGAAAAAGAAAAGAAAGAAACATATGAAAAGAGAAAAAGTAACGGAAAAAGAGAAAAGGAAAATAAGAGAAAAAGTGAAAAAAACATAAAAAAGAAAAAGAAAAGGAAAAAGAGAAAAAGAAAAGGGAATCATAGAAAAAGGAAGAAGAGAAAAATAAAGTGACGTGAAAGACAAAATAAAAATGAGCGAAAGAGTTAAAGAGGAAAGAAAAAAAAAGAAAAAAAAAGGAAAATGAGAAAAGGAAAACGGGAAAAGAGAAAAAGAAGGAGAAAGGGAGAGAAAAGAATCAGATTAGAGAAAAAGAAAGAGAATACAAAAGAAAAATGAGAGAAATAAATTGATGAAAAAGAAAAGATAAAAAGAAGAGGGATAAAAATATAAAAAGGAAGAGAAAGAGAAGTAAAAAGTAAGAAAATAAAAATAAAAAAGATTAATATAATTTTGTTTCACTACATTATAAAAGGTTTTCATCAAAAATAGAAATTGTTAATTCTTCTTTCATTTTGTTTATTGGAGGTTTTAACTTATGATTAAAAGTTGTTTGATTAAGCAAAAACATCCCAACGTGGTCCGTTTGGTAACTGTAAAAGTCATGATTTCAAATGCTGATTTTTAAAGCAGGAAGGAAGCTCCAACCCGATTTCAATCGATGTGAACTTGTTCCAGGTTAAGTTAAGCTTAACAAATATCTAGAAAAACTTTCACGTCACATATCATCATCATCATCATATCGTGCTGGCAGCACGGATATCCCTGACCCTCTCTCGCCACTCCTCCCTATCGTTCATCGCCCTAGGCAGGTCTTCAGGACAACATCCTGTATCCTCACACAGCTGCTGAATGTACGTTCGTGCTGGTCGTCCTGCTTTTGCGCGGCCGTGTGTGGGGATCCATAAGAGTACATCTCTTATGAGTTCATCTCTGCTTCTCCAGCAATGTCCTGCATGTCTGGCTCGCCTAACTTGAATAGATTTCGTGATAGGGGGCAGGTGGCCGTACAGTTGGTGTCTTGTGGGGTGCCGCTGCCAGGACTTGTTGAGGATTGCACGCAGCATTCTTGTGTAATTGCCATCTAGTTTCTTCTCGAGCCGTTTTGTTAGCGTCCATGTAGTGCATCCATATAGCAGTATCGATGTGACCGCTGCCTGGAAGAAACTGCGTTTCATTTTATCGGTTAGGTCTGATTTCCATATAGTCGATAGCCTATTGATAGCTGTCCATGCTTTCGTTAACCTCGTTTCGATGTCCTTTTCGGTTGATTCGACGCTGCTTCCTAGGTACGTGAATTTGTCTACTAGTTTAAGAGGGGTTCCTTCTAGAGTGGAGATGTCCCCCGTTTGGTTATAGCACATATATTCCGTTTTGTGTGCATTAACATGGAGGCCTATGCTTGCTGCTGCTCGTTCCAGGCTATGCAGAAGTGTTTCGGCTTGGTCAGGTGTATTTGCCAGTATCGCTATGTCATCGGCGTAGTCGGCGTCGGTAATTGTTGTTGCGGGATATCTTCTGCTTCTTTTCTTCGTCAGTTCGAAGCCATTCTCTTTGATTTTGTCAATCGATGTTCTAAGTACGTAGTCTAGACAAATGATAAAGAGATACGGAGCCAGCGTGTCCCCTTGTAGTACTCCTGCTACAATGTCGAAGTATTCTGTGTCTCCATCTGGTGATCGTACTTTTACTTTAGTGTTTCTATAGAGAATCGTTATTGCCGCTACGGTTTCTTTAGGTATGCCGTACGCTAGTAGGATTTGTTCCATCTTTCCTCTGTGAATGGAGTCGAAAGCCTTGGTAAAGTCGACAAATATTAATGTCGCTTGTAGGTTCTTTGCCCGTACACCTTCAAGGATTCTGCGGATGGTTAGTATTTGTGAGGTCGTAGATCTATTTCTTCGGAAGCCATTTTGGTTTTTTTTTTTTTTTGGTTTATACCAAAGAAAAATAAAGCTGAAATACTGCCAGTCACAAAAACTTAAAACAAGGATTTTTCGTCGAAATGATTCAGAGTAATGAGCTCATTTTTCATAGAATATGCTATTTTTATTGAGCACTGTCAATAAGTTGCAAAATAAAAATTTAATACACAAGACTGTAGATATTTATTAATCCTTAAGTCATAATGGTGAGATTTCTTGTCAAAATCGAATGCACCAAATCATCATTGTTTTGCAAGAATATAAAAAAACAAAACAAAACAACAAAACTCCCCCCAAAACTATCGGTCTATGATGAAGGCTTCAACGACAACAAATATACGTAAAAAACGCTTATAGGTTGAATATATAGCAACTGCCACTTCTTTACAAAAGACCATCTCCCCGATCCCGCGAAGGCCACCCATGAGCAGGTATGTGGCTCTTTAGGCCAATCTTTAATCTTGCAAGCCCTGCAGTATATGGGACGAACAGAAGAACTGTCTTTGGTATTGACATTAATCACATGCACTCTCATTTGACTTCTTAAACCTGCTGCAGACCAACGTACTTTGTCATAGAATTGATACGATTTACTTGTAGGCTGCTGAGGAAGGACCTGTGTAAAATGAGTCAGCGAATATTTACTGTTATGAGATCTCATATGACGTTTGCACATACACACACTCACGCGCGCGCGCGCGTGTGTGTGTGTGTGTGTGTGTGTGTGTGTGTGTGTGTGTGTTGAATTCAAAAGTTTGGATAGTTTTTATCTAAAATATAAGATGTGGACACTTACACTACCCACTTCTGTGAAGAAACACTTGAAACTTATTACTGCTAATTGTAATCGTCTCATTAATGAAAATAAATGTTCCATAAACCCTGCATCACGATACTCCAGCATTTCTGTACAGAAGTCACGACACGTGATTTTGTCCTGACCACTTAGATGTTGCAATAACTATAAAGAATCATTTTCAACAGTTTTCGTAAAGTTTTCCAAATAGTCTTGTGTGGAATCTGTAACTTCTGACCAGGTCACTTTTTCGATTTATGTCTGTTACTTGCTGGAACACGCTTCAATTATTTCATATTTATTTATCACTCCAGCTATTCACTAATTTTTTTTATTTCACTCCTTGGTCAGCTTGAAGGCGTTCTCACTGACAGATTTTATTTTCTTTGTTTATAATCTAGTTTCTTGGTATGGACTGGTTAAACAGTTTGAATTTCACTCACAAAGCCTCTTTTTTCCTTTCTTCTTACTGTATCGAACAGTCTGTTTTGTGGTGCATATACTATTGGTCTGTATAGTCGAATTCAAGATGTTTTACACAATCCCAAGTACAAATTATCTGTTTTTATGTCGTGAACTCTTCTGGTGATGTACAAATATTTAGGAACAATTCAGGAAAATATTTTAATCATCAAAATAATGGCAACAATAAGCAATGTACTCTTCTACATACTGGACTCTTCAGAAGACGTAGTAGAAATAGAATTTTCTGTTGTTGATAACTTTCATAATTTTCATTTATATAATTTTCGATCTAAGAGATTGATATTTATGACTAAAATGTTTTAGTAATGAAGAAGATTATGTTGAAAAAGGAATATTTGTGGTACACAAAGATGCTATTTATTAATTCCTTTTATTAGACTACAGATTTATTAATATTCTGAGAAAGGTACCCGTTCCTCTGCAGTCATGACCATTTCATTTTTTTCTTTTTTTAATTGATTGATTTTAACGGCATGTCGACTCAACAAGAATTATTTTAGAGGTGAAGGAAATAGGTTCGCCGTACTTTTATATTTTTTGTATAATTGTTTCTTAGGAGTTTTTGCAGTTATGACAAAAAATATTCCAGTCTAATACAAATTTTCACGGTTGTAGGGTTTCAATTATTCCTAACTGATATTAATAATGATATTGTTTCAACTTATTATTTCTATTTAATGATAGTCTTTTGTTTGCACACAGTTATATTATACTGAATACCTCATAATAATCCTTAGTAAACCATTATGGCTGAAGTAACTATTTTTTTACAAATAATTTGCAGTTGTATGGCATCAGGTATTCCCATCGAGCACCAATAATACTTCAACAAATATATTTGACCCATAGATAAGACCATAATAAGTACTACCACGCCAGTTTACCTTGGAGTAATGCCAACCCTCAGATTTCCAGAACTGGAGCCTCACCATCAAATACATTTTAATATCATACTGAGGACACTCTTTCTGGGAGAGAAGTCTGTATCCTCTACAAAGGATACAGTCGACGAATTTTAAGCCCCGAGGAAAGGGCGGAGTGTGTGCTGAGTAAAATGATTTTTAAAAATTTCTTGACGACATACGAGGATGATTAAATAAGTTTCCAGACTTTTCGTATGGACACTTTTATTGCTAGTACACGCAAGAAACTCTAGTCCCCTTTGAAATAATCTCCTCCGGTTGCAATGCACTTGTTGTACCGTTCCCACAACCTCTGGAACGCCCCATGGAAGTCCTCGTATGAGCATGTCAATGACCTTCGTCACAGCCTCTTTCATCTCCTCAATTGTCTCATAACGACAGCCTCCGAGCTTAAGGAATAACCAAAAGTCACAGGGAACAATGTCTGGACTATAGGGAGTGTGAAGAACTGTCTTGATGCCTATCTTGGTCAAATAGTCTGTGACAAGGATGGAGTTGTGGACTGGTGCATTGTCCTGGTGGAAATGCCACTGACCCGATTTGAAGAGTGCTGGCCTCTTCCGACGGAATCTCTTCCTGAACTCCCTTAAAACCTCAAAATAGTAACCCTAACCCTAACCCTTTGGCCAATCAACTCTGGTGTATTGACTTCCTTACTCCACTCATACCTCTCATCATCCCTCACAAACTCCCTGCCTTCCTTGAATCTCTTATGCTACTCAAATCTGATGTTCGATTCATGCAAGATGGTCGAAAAGCCGTTTGAAGTATTCCATAGGTTTCTGTGGGATTTTTTCGAAGTTTAAAACAGAATTTTATTGCATATCATTTTTCTAAAGTGTCCTCACGTCCAGATTGCATTTTTGAAATTCACCAGCTGTGACAATCACGTTTTAGTAGGGTGTATTCCAATTGCTGTTGTAGCTATTCATTTGAACCTGAAATCATAAAAATTTGTCAGTCATCTTTTAAGATGGATATCAATAACGTATTGAATTTTCAAGAGTCTACGACAATTTTAAATGCCTGTACAAAAAGTCTGGAAACTTATTAAATGCACCACGTACTTTTTGATATTCTAAAGTCGATACTGGCTCCTACCCAATCAGATCTATTTCGACTATTTGAGTTGCAGCATTCACTAATTTCAATTCTGTCAACACACACACACACACACACACACACATATATATATATATATATATATATATATTGTTCCAAAGTTACGATGTACGCGACTTTTGACCACCCACACTTGCGACCGTCGTAAGATGAACGAGTAAAGGAGCTAGCAAGCAAGACCAAAGCGTTGGTAATGGTCTCTTCAGCGTGGAAAGCTAAATTTTGACAATTTTTGGATAGATATTTTGAGTGCATTTTAAATTTCTAAACCGTAGTTTTTAGAAAAAAAATGGAAAAGTTGTGTTTTCTGTATTTTGCGAATATCTAAATGCTCAAAAACTATCCAAGAAATAGCACCCTGAAGAATATAAATAAAATTTTAAAAAGATGTAAGGCCATAACTAAATCGAAGGTCAATGCTTAAAGTAAGGAATGAAATCAATTCACAAAGCCCCAATAAAATCAAAAGGGATTGTTGGACTTTTATTGAGTTAAAACTTAAAAGTTTAAAACTGAAAGTGTTAAGTCATACAAATTGTAATTCGGTTTACGAAATCTGTTTAAAAGTACAATTAATACAGATTGGATGTTTGGTCCTGCTTAACCAGGCAAAACTAAAATCCCGATATACTCTTCCCCCGCCGAAAAAAATCTTTTTTTTTATAAGTAGGAAAACAAACTATCAAAACCCAATTAGTGTTGTAGCGGAGATATATAAATCCATGGCAAAACAATCATCAGACCGGAGAGATCAAACCCCAAAATAATAAAATATGCCGTCTCCGTAATTACTTTTATCTTTGCCCGGCTAGTCACTTAAGATTAGATTCTGAGAGAGGTGAGTATAACGCGAGCAATACAATCGTTTAGCATGAAAACCATGGGACGCAGCATAGTGGATGTGAAGCAATGCAGATGAATCTAAAAGTGGGTCAACAGCACTTTTCACCTGATGCTGGACGAAGGAAATTTATGGGTCAATAGCCAGGATCAAATAGTTCAGACAAGAAACTACTACTACTCATCTCTTCGGGTGGCGTCTATTGATCAGGTAAAAACAGGTATTGAAATATAACCCTGATTCAAATTCAAACCTTATGTCCAAACTGCTTCTTTCACAAAGGTTGAAGCTCAAGTCACAGTGTTCAAAAAGTCAGCTACAAAGCTAAATCCAAACTTTCTTTGATGCAAGTGGACTCTTACAGATGGACGCATCAGTGTTGACCATCCATCCAGGACTTACACCAGCTTTGTGTGGACTCTGAATGCAGTCTAGAAGATCTGCACGGAGCTGTGGACGATATGGACGGATGTTGAGAAAGTTAGGGATCTCCATGCTATAAGTACGACTTGATGATGATGATGAAGGGTGTTATATTAGTGAGGGTTTCATGATAATGGGGACGCAATTGTATCGCATACACAACAGATTCCCAGTTTTACTATATTTTTCTCAGCGCAACGACCGCTTAACATCGAAATACTGTAAACAAACGTATAATCAGCTTTTATACTTTTTTACGTCTTAGCCAGATTTTAAAACGTGAAGAGCAAACAGCAGTTGGCACCTCCCGCACTTTTGACATCTTGTATCAGTATGTTTATTTTTCTTATTTTTTGCTATTTGTTTTCTGACCTTAAAAAACCCAACAATTTTTAAGCTACTAATCAAATGACATTATCGCTTCAACTCCCGACGAGAGGTATTTGACTTACGTCAGAATTAACAAAGTGATCAGAACAGAACGCCGCCATTACCGGGAGACTATGGCTTTCTCTCTCCATATATATATATATGTATGATATATCGAGCATTGATTTAGCTTTATGCAAGGAAAGGCGAACAACACGTTGTTTTGCATTTTATATATAAGTTATTCAAAAGGTTCTAAGCAGAAAGAATATTGGTTTGGTTTGGTTTTATGGAGTATCAACCATTGTAGGTTATTTAATGCCAAATCCTGTTTATACATATATATTAAATATATATGATTTGTAAACATTTTGTTGATTATACTATTCATTTATTTGTTAATGCTAAATTATTCCAACACACTACCACTTTTCATAAAACTAAAAAAACTAATTCAGATTTTCCTAGTTTATAAAAGTTCTAAGCCTAACCAAGAAAGAAGAGACATTTTTTGTGGCAACACACTACCACTATTTATAAAACTAAAAAAACTTATTCAAATGTCTAAATTTTGTGTCTAAATTTTTATGCAGTTTAGGCCCATAAGAGGTATGCAAATCAATTAAAAATCTGGGTGAGGTTTAAAACTTTTAGAAAGACAGTCGAATGTGTGTGTGTGTGTGTGTGTGTGTGTGTGTATGTGCGTGAGTGGAAAATAAATCTGATGTAACTGCCTTTTTCCTTCTTTGGGAACGAGCTTTTTATTAAACCATTTTGCCAAAACAACCATTTCTTCATACCATAGTTAGATACGTGTGTGGAGAGAACGGCCATTTAACTGCCGAGTAATGGTTAAGGAGCTAATATAATTCCAGATTTATGTTTTCTTGTTTGACATAAAAAGTTGTCCGTAAGCTTGTCCGATTGACCATTACTATTTGCTTGAGTTCCATTCTCATTGTCTCCGCTATTGTTATGAAATTGTGTCATACTAAGTGAGTCTTGATAAATACTAGTTTATACAGTTCTATTGAAAAGTTATAAAATACAGAATTAAATATGTTAATAATACCAAGATAGTAATAGGGTTTTGATTACATCAACTGCATTCTCTGAAGAGTGGGTAAGAATCCCGCTCAAAACTGGTGGCCTGGATATGACACTAGACTGCATCTAGTGTTGAGGCTCTAGTTGTGGAGCTTCCAGGAATATGGAGTAAGCCCTCATTGTCATTACTCCCATCAATATTTCAAATAGATATGTTTGAAAATCATCATCATCATGTCGAGCCGCTAGCACGGATATCCCGGAACCTCTCTCGCCACTTCTTCCTATCATTCATCGTCTCTGGTAGGTCTTCAGGGCTACATCCCGTATCCTCACATATCTGCTGTATGTATGTTCGAGCTGGTCGTCCTGCTTTTGCTCGGCCATATGTGGGGGTCCATAGGAGTACATCACTTATGTTTGAAAATAATTTGTATTAATATAATTCACATAAATAGGAATACTTGATACCATATTGCAGTATAATTTATTTGTATTAATAATAGTTTCTTGAAGTTATAATTTGTTTGTTCCTCAGGATTATTATTATTAGTTGGAGGAGGTCTATGGTGCGGTGCCTAACATACTGGATTGCGACTTCGGTGTAAGCGATTTCGAACTCTCATCGCCGTATTACGTTCATTTTTTGACTAAAACCCTTGAAAGATGTATGGCTCTCCTTATTCTCCCAGCTAAATAGTACCATTACTGTCCTTCTACAAGTGTAATATAATAGCGGAGGGATTTCGTTTTATATATCTTGCCTTTGGGTTTAGTTAGGCTGAGAACCTTTCGGCTCAGTGCATGGGTTAGTTTGGTGCAAACTTGAGCGCAGGTGTTGACGCGCGTGCGGGGAGGATGTGTCGTTCACAGATGTCAAAATAAAAATCCCAGATAGAAAATTGTGACTCGGGGATGTGAATGACGTCATGCACCGGAAGCGTGCGCGGAGGATTTGGGGGGATTTGAAAAAAGTCAGTTGAGTTGAGTCTTGCAGTCCGAAGAAGAATGTTGACTTTCGCTTGCTCACCGAAGCCAGGCCAGTGGCCTTGTGTCAGGTGCGCACGTGGTTTGGGGCAGAGGGAAAAGCCAGAATAGGAAGAATGTGTAACTCTCTCCCTATGTCGAAGAACCTTTTAACTCAGAGGTAATAAAAAGTTTCGTACCTGAACTAAGAAGTCATAAGTGTTTTTCGTGTTTCGGGATTCCTATGTTCTATGTATATATGTTATGAACATTCTATGTACGTTTCCCATATTCATGTATGGGTATATTGCACAAGGGTAAATTTGGCATTAAATAACCCCCGAAGGTTGATATGTCATTTAACAAAGCAAACCAAATTATTAGTTACTTGAAACCATGTAATTGCTTGCAAATTATTGGTGTTAGATTTGAATACTTGTAACCAAATAACCGTGTGTAAATAAATGATTATAATTAAATCTGAATAGTTATTTTAAATCATATAATCATATATAAATTATTTGTGTTAGATAGGAATATTTCAAACCATACAACTGTAGGAAAATTATTTATATTAGATAGAAATACTTGATATCATATAATTGTGTGCAAGCAAATGATTACATATACAAAAAAAGTGCATTTAAAAAACGCCATGGAATATTGAAAATATATTTATGATAACAATCAACCATACAACTGTAGGAAAATTATTTATATTAGATAGAAATACTTGATATCATATAATTGTGTGCAAGCAAATGATTACATATACAAAAAAGTGCATTTAAAAAACGCCATGGAACATTGAAAATATATTTATGATAACAATCAAACATTTACAAAATAAATTACGGTATTAAATTACACCTTTAAGTGTTTATATGCCGTTAAACAAATAACCCAAGTTAGTAAAAACCAACTGATAATAAAATATAAAAAAGCGCAAATATGCAAATATATCCAAGTACAACTTGAATGAACAATTATCAGGTACAGTGGAGAAATTTATGATATGTGTGTGTGTGTATGTGAGAAAGAAGTTGATTTAAAAAATACATAAGGATTCGAGGAAGGCCCGAAAGCAGAAATACAAAGTGCTTTCTTCAAAACGACACTTAAAAAATATCAAACTGGAAACGCCAGGTCATGATGGAATACATGGTTTCTGTTTCAAGAAATTCACCTCCATTCACGACAGACTAGCACTAGAGATGAATAAATGCCTACAAAGAGCATATGTACCCGAATGGATGACCAAAGGAAGGACCACATTGATACAAAAGGATCCAAACAAAGGAACCGTCCCAAACAATTACCGACCCATAACCTGCCTACCAATGTTGTGGAAAATATTAACAGCACAAATTAGGGAAGAGATTTACTACTCGCTAACAAGCCGTGGTTTGTTCCCTGACGAACAGGATGCTGCAAAGGATACAGAGGCACAGCAGAATTACTTTACATAGTTCAACACATTCTAAATGAGAGCAAAACCAGATGGAAAAATCTAGCTATAGCCTGGATTGACTACAAAAAGGCATATGATATGGCTCCGCATAGCTGGATTATAAACATCCACAAAATGTACAAAATACAACATGAAGTCATAAACTTTATCGACAAAACAATGAAAACCTGGAGAGTGAAATTGACAGCAGGAGGAAGAAACTTCGCTGAAGCAAAGATCCGAAGAGGTATTTTCCAAGGAGATGCTCTATCACCCTTAACATTCATAATTGCCATGATGCCACTTAACCACATACTCAGAAAATGCACAGCCGGATACAAACTTAGTAGATCGCAGGAAAAAAATCAATCATTTAATGTACATCGATGACATCAAACTATTTGCAAAAAATGAAAAAGAACTGGAAACTCTAATACACGCAGTTAGAATATACGGTCAAGATATAGGAATGGAATTTGGCATTGAAAAATATGCAATGCTTGTAATGAAAAGTGGCAAGCGACATCTAACTGACGGAATGGAACTACCAAATCAAGACAAGCTGAGAACGCTCGCAGAAAACAAAACCTACAAATACTTGGGCATCTTGAAGGCTGACACCATCAAACAAGTGGAAATGAAAAACAAAATTCAAAAAGAATATCTCAGGATAACTATAAAACTACTCGAGACAAAACTCTCTAGCCGAAACCTTAGCAAAGGAATAAATACCTGGGCTGTACCACTCGTTAGATATTCCGGACCCTTTCTCAAGTGGACCAAAGACGAACTTAAACAAATGGAACAAAGTACAAGAAAACTATTGACAATGCATAAGGCATTGCATCAGAGACGACGTTGACTGACTATATGTTTCAAGAAAAGAGGGAGGAAGAGGACTTGCCAGCATTGAAGACAGCATTGATGCATCGATACAACGACTCGAAGACTATATACAAAAACACGACGCAGGACTCATTACAGCCATCAGAAACGATACTGATAACACGATGGACAACAGAATGACAATAACTAGGAAACAAAAATGGGAAGGAAAACAACTCTATGGGCGATTTAAACGACTAATAAACAACATCTCACACAACAAAACCTGGACATGGCTAAGAAAAGGAAACTTTAAGAGAGAAACAGAATCTCTCATAATAGCAGCACAAAATAACGCTATATGAACCAATCAAATCAAAGCGAGAATAGATAAGACGCAGCAAAATAGCAAATGTAGGCTATGCGGTGACAGAGATGAAAGCATCAATCACATAATAAGCGAATGCAGCAAATCAGCGCAGAAGGAAAACTGGATCGACAAGGTGATCCACTGGGAAATGTGCAAGAAATTTAAATTTGACCATACAAACAAATGGTATATACACAACCCAGCACCTGTCTTAGAAAATAATGCACATAAACTCCTATGAGACTTTGACATACACACGGATCACCTAATCTCGAACAGACGACCAGACCTAATAATAATCATAAAAAAGAATAGAACTTGCAAAATTGTCAACTTTGCTGACCCGGCTGACCACAGAATAAAACTGAAAGAATGTGAAAAGAAGTATAAGTACCTCGACCTTACTAGGGAAATGAAAAAACTATGGAACATGAAGGTGACAATTATACCAATTGGAATTGGTGCGTTTGGAACAGTAAATTAAGGATTACTAAAGGGACTGGAGGACTTGGAAGTTGGCGGATGAGTGGAGACCATCCCAACTACTACATTAGAATATTGAGAAGAGTCCTGGGGACTTGAGGAGACTTGTTGTCACTCAGACTCCAGTGAAAAAAATCATCTGCTAACGATGATGTGAAAAACTCTAATGAGTAAATAATAATATATTTAATCCTTAACACACCATTACATAAAAGCCTTAATGATATTTTTTATTCTCTTCTTGTAGTATAAAGTCACTCAATAAAAAGAAAAAACGATTAAATAAATACTGATTAGATGCATTAGGTTATGAAAATATGAAAATGAAATAAAATTTAACAACCACTAAAAAGTGAAAGTAAACCAACATCTGATTAAGATTCATACTGTTATTAGGTCAAATTTTAGTGCGCTTTTGGAATCAAATCTCCCCACAAAAAAGAAGTAAAAAAAGTAAAGAAAAATAGTCATTACTTTGAAAGAATATTAACTAAATTAAAAAAATAACTAAAAAAAAAAAACAACTAACAAAAGAGTAAAATGTAACGAAACCCCAAACCAATCTGAAAGTGAAACAAGAAATTTAAATTAATTTCACTTAATTCTTAATAAGAAAAGATCCGAAACAATTTCTTCTTTTGGAATTTAATCATTACACACACACACACACACACACACACACACACACACACACACACTCCATCCCTCTCTCTCTCTCTCACACACACACACACACTTTATATATATATATATATATATATATATATAATTTTCTTGTCAGTCGATTGAGAGGAAAAAATAAATACTTTAAAATGAATAGGTCCACAAGGAGATTTATTTGTTATTTAAAATATTTTTTTTCGTCAATATGTGTTTATTGTGCATTTCACTTTCTTCAGGAAGTTATAATGGTTGATGGTGGTGTTGCCTTCGATTTATATCGTAGCGACTGTTGTTTTGAGAAGATTGTTGTTCTTTTTAATTCCAAGATTTGTGTCTGAGAATTTTCTGGGCACATTGATTGTCTGTGACAAATTTTCGTCTTTGCAGGTGTTATTTCTCTCTTTCATTTTACAAGAGTGTATTCTGTATGTGTTTTCCTGGCCGCCCATATATATGTATCGATGTACACTTTCATTTTTTTTTGTTTTTATTTTAAAGCATATATATATATATATATATCATCATCATGTCGTGCGGCCAGCACGGATATCCCTGACCCTCTCTCTCCACGTCTCCCTATCATTCATCGCCTCTAGCTGGTCTTCAGGGTTACATCCCGTATCCTCACATAGCTGCTGTATGTATGTTCTAGCTGGTCGTCCTGCTTTTGATTGGCCATATGCGGGGGTCCACTGGAGTACATCACTTACGAGCTCGTCCTTGCTTCTCCAGCAGTGTCCGGCATGTCTGGTTCGTCTAGCTTGGATAGTTTTCGTGATAGGTGGTAGGTGACCGTATAGTTGGTGCCTTGTGGAGTGTTGCTGCCAGGACTTGTTCAATATTGCTCTGAACATTCTTGTATAATTGCCGTCTAGTTTCTTCTCCAGCCGTTTAGTCAGCGTCCAAGTAGTGCATCCATATAGCAGTATCGACACGACCGCAGCCTGGAAAAAACTGCGTTTCATTTTATCGCTCAGGTTTGATTTCCATATGATCGAAAGCCTATCGATAGCTGTCCATGCCTTCGTTAGCCGTGTGTCGATGTCTTTTTCGATTGATGAGACGCTGCTTCCTAAGTAGGTGAATTTGTCAACCAGTTTCAGAGAGGTTCCGTCTAGTGTGGAGATGTCACATTTCTGATTAAAGCACATAAATTCAGTTTTGTGTGCATTAACATGGAGTCCAATGCCTGCAGCTACTCGTTCCAAGCTATGCTGCAGTGTTTCGGCTTGGTTGGGTGTATTGGCCAGTAGCGCTATGTCATCGGCGTAGTCGGCGTCGGTAATTGTTTTTGCGGGTACCTTCTGCTTCTTTTCTTTGTCAGCACGAAGCTGTTTTCCCTAATGTTATCGATCGATGTCCTGAGTACGTAGTCTAGACAGATGATAAAGAGGTATGGGGCTAGCGTGCCCCCTTGTAGTACTCCTGCTACAATGTCGAAGTATTCAGTGTCTCCATCCGGTGAACGCACTTTTACTTTGGTGTTTCTGTAGAGAATCATTATTGCTGCTACGGTTTCTTCTGGTAGGCCGTATGCTAGTAGGATTTGTTCCATCTTCGATTTGTGAATGGAATCGAAGGCCTTGTTAAAATCGACAAATAGTAATGTCGCCTGTAGGTTTTTTGTCCTTACGCCTTCTAGTATTCTACGGTTGGTCAATATTTGTGAGGTCGTGGACCTGTTTCTTCTGAAGCCATTTTGGTTTTTCCTCAGGATTTTGTCGATTTGGGGTTCTATGCGGTTTCGTAGTAGGGCATTGTAGATTTTGGCTGCTATGGATGTAAGTGTTATACCTCAATAGTTCTTGGTTAATCCGAGGTCACCCTTTTTAGGGAAAGGGAGGATGCATCCCTTCGTCCATCTGTCTATCGGATTTTGGTTATAGACTGCGTTGCAGTGTCGGAGCAGTATGTCGTCGAATTGTCTAGTCTTCCACACTTCTGGGGGAATCTCGTCAAGCCCTGCAGCTTTCCTATTTTTAATTTTTCTGAGAACCGAGTCGAGTTCTTCTCTGGTGAACGGTCCTAGTTTAATGTCCAATTGCTTACTGATAATTCTGGTGATCGTAACGTTCGGAGGGTTAGCTAGTAGGTTTTCAAAATGCCGTTTCCACAGTTTTATTCTTTCTTGTTCGTTTGCCGCTTTTAGTTTTGCTTTGGCTGTGCTTTTCCTTCTACTCACTTCGTTTATTGTTTGCCATGCTATCCTAGATTGCCTATCTTCCACCGAGTCTCTCATCTTATATATATATATATATAATGATTCCTGAAGATTGTTTGGTGAAACCTAGCTAGACTCACTCTTGGCCATGTACGAATTATTTTCATAATCTTAGCATTCATATATTCAGTACTTTATTACGTTTTAGCTTTGGTAATTCTGTTGGTGTTTTTTTTCTTTTGAATACACGTGCGTGCCACTTGATTATTTTCAAGTAGCACGCGTGTTTTTCCTCTTTTATTTTTTTACTGCATTTTTCCCCCCGTATATCAGTTTGTAGAATTTGCAAATTGTACAATCTGTGTTTTTTTCACGCCAACAGAATTATCGATTAGACATAAAGATTAATATATATATATATATATATATATATATATATATATATATATATATATATTCCCTTAGAGTCCATTACTTAGAATTTTACACGATCGTAAGACGGAGTCTTCTTTCTTTTTTGGGGGTGGGGGGGATCAAATCTATAGGAACATTGAGGACGTTTTGTGTAACTTTATTACATGCATTTTATATATGTACTTTTGTGTTAGTCGGGGAGCAAGCATTTTTCTTGCTTAGTCGACTAGGGGTGTAGAATACTCCGACTGCTTCTCTGCAGTGGGTTAACAAAAATGAGGGTCCTGAATATGATACTAAACAATCTGATTGTGAGGTTCCAGTGATGCTGCAGCTTTGGGGAGTGCGAAGTACCCCTTCATTGCCATCGCTCCGAAGTCTATTCTGACTCGGAGTGGTAGCACCTGATAGGGCCCTATCTATGGGTCAAATAGAACTAAACTGTGTACTTTATCCAAACTAAATTGCTTGAAATAGGACTGTTTTTGACATTGAAACTTTATACTTATGCAAAACCGAACAGTTTAAAATAGAACTGTTTTGAAATTTAAACTGCGTACTTATGCTAATCTGAATTGTTTGAAATAGAACTGTTTTTATATTTAAGTGTGTAGACAAAAAGCTATACTTATACTAAACTTAATAGTTTGAAATAAAACTGTTTATTGGCCCAGCGGTTAGAGTGTTCGCCAATGGCCCGGGAGACCTGGGTTCAATCCCAGGTCGAGTCATACCAAAGACTTTAAAAATGGAACTTGATACCACCTTGCTTAACACTCAGCATTATAAGGTACGGTTCAAGGATAAAGTGGAGCAATCCAGGGAATGGAGTAGCGCCCTCCCCTACACCTTGGTGTAGTAGCTATCGAAAAGGGAGCCTTCGGGTCACCCTCGACTATGGTCGCTAACTTAACTTTTTATATGTATAAAAATGGATTTGGCATTTAATTACCTACATGTCATAAAACTAAACCAAACCAAACCAAAACAATGCATTTTTCGCAACACAGGAAACATGCATTATCATAACAAATGTTGTTTTTTAGTTTTAGAATAAAAGCGATAAACTTTTTAGAATAAGAGCGACAAAACTCTTTATAAGTGAATTTAATTATAAACATTCGCCTCGTAAATAAAATAAGAAAACAAGTTAAATTTTCCTCCTCGCATAAATTTTCTTTTTTTTTTTATTCATATTTAATTTTTTTATCCTTCCATTTCAAAACGTTTGAAGTATTTAGCTTTTATTTTTTTGGTAAATTTAAGCTTAGAACTTTGGCTAGTTGGTTGCTTGGCTGGTTCCGTTTTATGGCATACCAACATTGGTAGGTTATATAATGCCAAATCATGTTTATGCATATCTTATAAATACAAATAATTTGTAAACGAATATTTAGCAGGTAACATTATTTTCAAACGAGCCAGAGCTCATTTCTTTTTGCACATAGTTAAATGGTTTCAAGTATTCCTATATAACACCAATAGTTTTATTTGTATACAGTTAAATTGTTCCAAGTGTTGCTTTGAAATATTAATAATTCAATTTAACATCAATCATCTATTTGCACTCAGTTAAATAATTTTAGAAAATTACTAAATACTTCCATTTGACCCATAGTTGGGACCCCAAAAGGTACTACAATTCCGGGTTAGAGTGGAACAGGGCGTAATGGCATTGAAGAAGTACTTCACAATTCCCAAGGCTTCGGGACAGGAGTCCCACCATCAGATTATTTCGTGTCATATCCTGGGCACTCGTTGGAGGAGGGGTCTTACTCCCATGCAGAGATGCAGTCAGGGCTGTTAAAAGATAGAATGGGCCGTATATGGGATTGCCCGCTGCAAAGTAAATAGTAAATATGAGAGAAATTTTGTTCGTCCGTCCGTCCTCTCTGTCACAGAGTCTTCTAGTATGCAAACAATTATTCTCTATTATAAAAATACAAATCTGTATAATAGTGACAATAGAAATTCAAAGAAAATATAGTATAACAACGGGTAGTGAGGTTTTTTGTTTGATGTGGCACAAGGCCGTATAAATGGAGTACTAATGAGACTCGAACTTACTCGTGAAGGTTTGCTAGTCGTATTTGCTAACCATTACACAACTCCAGGCGCCCTAGTAAGACTAAGGGTAAATTGAGATTAATACCATTATTAGATTATATTTTAATGCGCCTTTGGGACCAAATTCCCCCAGCCAAAATAAATGAATAAATAGTTATAATAAAATGTAATCTTTTCACCAAAAATGGAAAAAGGTGAATTTTGGCACTTCCGTTCTAATTTCTGCTCGCTGTGAAACCAAGTACAATGAAATATATATATATAAAAAAAAGAATTAACAAAATACTGCATTGTTACTGTACTTGTTTGGGTGTACGACCACACTTTGTAAATAGCTAGAGACTTCATAACCGTTGTACAAGCGACATCAGGGAACTGCCTGTATCCAGAATGTACCGACAATCGTATGATTTAATATTAATTTTTCTCTCGTCAGCATCTGTGAAATTTCCACGAATTTTGCTAGTTTGTATGAATGGTGAATATTGTACTGGGTTTTCTTTTTTTTTGGTTTTTCTTTTTTAAAAAATTTTGATTATTTATGCTTTTATCAGCTTTTTTCTATTCATTGTATCTCCTTGAAATTCGACACATTTTAAATATCATTGCCTGTGCTAATCACGTGATAGTTTTTCAAAAGAAGAACGATAATTGAACGATTATGATTTCTTTATATATATATATATATATATATATATATATATATATATATATATATATATATATTTTCCTGTTATTTTCATAAAACATCCATGGGTGTTCAAGCAACATTTTTCACCATCTTAAAGTCCCGATGAAGGTTTATTAAAATCGAAACGTTTTTAACGTTGACTTTCAATCATTATAAATTCATCACTTTTGGATTACTTTAGTATTCTATCTTCTCCACACATACAGTTACCCACCCACCTATATATATATATATATATATATGGGGTGGGGGTAGGTGTGTGGGTGTACGTGTGTGGAGAAAATCGGGGAAGGGGGAGAAAAACAGATGAAAAAAACTCCGTTTAACAAGAAGGACTGATATGGTCTTTTTTGTTTTTTCTTTGTTAAATACGATATGATTTTACATATATATATATATATATATAGTGGATAGATAGATAGAGAGAACGAGAGAAATAAATATACTTTAAGATTGCACAGTGCGATATATATATACACACACACACACATACATACACACACACACACACACACATATATATATACACGCACATTGTTCCGTGTTACTCTCTAGGGAAGGTTTAAATCCAACTATCCTCCCTTCAACTTTAGGTAAATACTTGGTCAGACTGACTTTAAACCTTGGTATAGTAACTGGTGTAGGAGAAGGAAAACTTTGAATTCAAACCTGTTAAACTTCGCTTAAAATTGACCTTGTGACACTTCCTGCTCGTGGGGAGGGAGTGGTATATATATATATATATATATATACTTTCCTTTTAGAAAAACAAAAACCGGTCACATTCGGATTATAAATTTATTTCCTTCCTGTTATGGTATTGATATGAATCAATAACACCAATAATGTTGCGAGCAATATTGAACAAGTCCTGTTGGCAACACCCCACAAGGCACCAACTATATGGCCACCAGCCTCCCATCACAAAAACTATCCAAGACATGCAAGACAGTGCTGGAGAAGCCGAGACGAGCTTATAACTCCTATTGACCCCCACATATGGCCGAGCAAAAGCAGGACGACCCGCTTGAACATACATACAGCAGCTGTGTGAAGATACGGGATGTAGCCCTGGAGACCGGCCAGAGGCGATGAACGATAGGGAGAAGTGGCGAGAGAGGGTCAGAGATATCCGTGCTGGCGGCACGACATGATATGATGATATATATATATATATATATATATATAGAACTGCTTCCAAGTATAAAAAACAAGCAATTTGCTTCTAACTGCTTAGTATTGAGAGTTAAAGACAAGACCATAATGAAAAAAAAAGAAGCAAAAACAAATTTTATTGCAATCAATGTAAGAAGGCGTGTATTTACTCTTATTTTTGGTTTTTTTTTTTTTTAGTTTAATGGCATATCAATCTTCGTGGGTTATTTAATGCCAAACCTATTCTTGTAGAAGAACAGGATTGGTGCTCTAATACTCCCCCACTTTCACACACATAAAAAATAATCTGTGAAAGAATCAATAAAGAAAAAGCAAAAACAAACCAAAGATGTAAAAAGAAATGTGAAAATGGTAAAACTATGAATGCTATATCATGTTACTTTAAAATGGTTTAATGGCATATTAACCCTTGTGGGTCCCCATAGCCGTCCGTATAGAAGGACAGTAGTGGTTCTTTTTAAGCCATATTTAACCATGGTCAGGATAAGAGAGTTCATAACTTTACCAAGGGTATTAATCTGAAAGTGAATGTAACAGTGTGACTGGAGTTCGAACTCGCTTACTACAATGTTACAGTCCAGCACGTTAACCACAACACCGTAGAGATTCCCTCTCATTCCTGTTTTGTGGACCTGAATGTTAAATACAACATACGTTAAAAAAGTATCGAGCCTGAAGTTGTATTTATCGAGAAAGAAATGAACAATGAATGAAACATTTAAAACGTTCATTCTTTTTCCCCCGAAGTAGTCTATTTGGCATTCAGCAAACTTAATCCAACGGATTTTGAATTAGTCGGAGCACTTTTGAAATTCTTCTTTGGATATGGCGTAAAGCGGAAAATTTTAATGCACTCTCGTTGTTCACAATATTTCGTTCACAATATTGCAGTTTGCAAAAAAAAAAAAAAAAAAAAAAAAGAAAGAAAATAAAGACGTGTACACAGCTCATATAAAAAATGAAGGCACTCGTGGAGTAATGGTTTCATTATTGGAAACGAACATAGCGATACGGCTCCACCCTTGACGCAGCTGTTTGCATTTCACATAGCGCTAATACCCTTTGGAAAGGTATCAATCCAACTATTCTTTTTTCAGTTATCGGTAAATAGTAGGGCAGACTGTGCTTTTTAACCATAGTATAGCAACTGTTCTAGGAGAGGGAAAACTTTGAATTCGAACCTGATATACCCTGCTTAACCTAACGTCGCATCCTACTCATGCGGAGGAGTTGGATAAATGCGTATATAAGGGAGTGATGATATCTGGATGTCGAGAAGAAGTCTACACAAGTCAGTGTTAATCTGAAAGAAAATTATGAACTTTTAAACACATCTCTGCTTGTTTTAATACATTTGGCTAATACTTTTTATAGTCTTTATGACCATTGCCATAGAGTAAGTACTTGTTATAAGTATTTGAACAAGCACAAACCCTATATTTTTATTGCTTAAGATTTCAAGGACGATCAGATTTTGGGTAGGAGGAATCCAAATTAACGTACAAGTTTTTTAATTCTTTCAAATAAAATGTTTTTTCATTTAACAAACTAATTCCATGAAAAATCGCTTTCCAGAAATTTAGTATTAAAAAAACATAACCTGTTATGTTGATTGCAATAGAATTTTGTATCTAATGTTCCTGTTATATCTCTTAAACCCAAATTGTCTGTTTCTTCACACACACACACACACACACACACACACACACACACACACACACACACACACACACACACACACACACACACACACACACACACGTATATATACCCTCCCCTCCGCATGAGCAAGATGTAATAAAAGTTAGTTTTTTTAAGCTGCGTTTAACTGGTTGAATTCAGAGTTTTCCTTCTCCTAGACCTGTTGGCCCAGTTGGCCGGGCTATCGAATACACTGCCTGCGAGGACTCCCCCAACGAGTTTCCTAGATATGACTGATCAATCTGAGGGTGAGGCTCCAATAATGCTGGGGATTTGGGAAAAGTGGAGTATTCCTTCATTTTCATCAGTTCCAGGCACCTGAAGGGTCCGATCTATGGGTCAAATAGAACCATTTGACATTTAAACTGAGCGCAAACAAATGACATATGCTAAATTCAATTGCTTGAAATAGAAGTTTAACTATTTAGCTTTGTGTAAACAAATGATTGGTGTTTAAGTAAATTGTTAGTGATACATAGCAATAATTGTAACCGTATAACTTTGTTGACTTATGCTAAACTCAATTGTTTTAAATAGAACAGTTTAATCATTTAACTGTGTGTAAACAAATGACTCGTGTTTAATCAAATTGTTTGTGTTTAATAGCAATACTTGAAAACACTTAACCGTGTGCAAACAAATGTTTAATTGTAAATAGAATTATTCGTATGAGATAAAAATAAGTGAAACCATTTCGCTGTGTGCAAAAAAAAAAAAAAAAAAAAAAAAGAAAAGAAAAAGTAAAAGAGCAAGAGCTAAGGTTCATCTAAACATGTTATCTGCAAAATGTGTTTAGAAATTATATATCTAATATATATGTATAAAAAGGATTTGTCATTAAATGACCTACAATGGTTGATATGCCATAAAACCAAATCAAAATCCTAGACCGGTTACAATACTAAATTCAAAGAAGTAGGACTGGAAAACCTGATGTTCGTATCATAATTGTTTTATTTCCTACATAGTTTCACTTCTCATCATATGAGTACATTTAAACACGATTTGGTTTTGAAACACTGAAAAAGATACATATAAATTTGTTTTAAAGCCCTTAAGTTTTCAAATCTTATTTCTGACCATTTTGCCGGTATCATAAGAGAGAGAGAGAGAGAGAGAGAGAGAGAGAGAGAGAGAGAGAGAGAGAGAGAATTTTTCGATATTTTATTTCGAAGATATAGGATGTGTTTTCCAACAAACAAAATGAAATTGTCACAAACTGACCTGCTTTGGCAGCCACAAAATGCCAAATCCCGTTTATACATATACATTAAATGTATATGATTTGATAACGAATAGTTTGTAGGTGACAATTTTTAAGCGGTCTAGAGCTCATTTGTTTACACCCACTTAAATGGTTTCAAGTATTGCTATCCAACACTAATAGTTTTATTTGCATACAGTTAAATGGTTTCAAATATTGCTATTTAGCAGATGTGATACGATTCGACATCATTCATTCGTTTGTACACAGTTAAATGGTTTTATGTAAATTAAATGATTAAATATTTCTATTTGACTCATGGATGAGAGCCTAATAGGTACTGCCACTCCAGGTCAGAGTGGAACTGGAAGTAATGGCAATGAAGGGGTACTTCATATTTCCCAAAGCCCCAGGAGCGGAGCCTTAATCAGATAGTTTAGTTTCATTTCCAGGACACTCGTTGGGACTGGGGTCTTTCTTCTCGGCATATCTTACAACTCTAGCCGACTAGGCCAGGTCAATCTTGAGTCATATCTTATACATAGAATTTATATTTGAATGTATTGATAATCAATAAAACGGGTGTACTTTATAATTAGCATTAAATATTCACAATATTTTGGGAGTATGTGCTAGTTTGCGGAACGTATATTACGTAACTAAAGCAGTTCAAGCTTCGAAAGGTACCTGCTGTGGTTGGTAGTATCGTGATAGTTGGTGCGCTGACACGTTGTGGATTGTTTCACTCTGTGTGTGACTTAAAAAGCCGCGCAGATGAATGCACAACATTGTCTAATTCGGAAAAATGTACTAAATTGCCACACTAAGCTAAGCTCAGCTTACTTCAGGCACGAGAACAGAAGTATGAGACATTCAGTGAGAATCGAACTCATTACAAATAGTCAAGCAAACTAGCTTGCTAACTATTACTGCATACAAAGCAATCCACCAAGCTTAACTGGTATTTGTTATGGCAAACTAGTATCGTAAACTAAACCATTACTACTGTTGTGAATTCGATCCTCATTGGGTGTTAGTTTGCTAACCACAACCCCATGGCGAGCTATGTTTAGCTTGTGGCCTTCTTCCAGACTAAATAACTTCAGAAAGACATCTAAGAATAAAAGGTCGCAATTTTTTACGTTTCTTCAGAAGATTCCTGTAGACATTGTTGAATTCTCCGACATAAAGGTGAGATAAGGAAGTATTTTAATAAGGTTAAGCTTAGTTTGGCATAAGGCCAGACGTATGAGGGAACAAGAACTTCCAAACAATGGTCTGCTTGACTTGCTCGTTAACCAGCACAATACACGAGGCGCATAAGGTGAGGTAAGGAAAACTGTTTAAATATAAATGCCTAGATATCCATTCGAAAACAAATGAAAACAATCGTTTGCATTCAATTCTGCTGTTTTATTTCTCGCGATATTTTCTGCTGCTGATGCTGCTGCTTTCAACCGTCCCCTTTCCCCTGCCCCTACCTACCTAATTCTTGGTATGCAGAGGCCGAAAATAATTATTGGGACACTCATCATTCAGGTGATGGTACCCTGTGTTTTCACAGCACTTAATGCCTTTGCTGCCCAATACAACCTGCCTCATCGTTACTCTTCACCCGACACCCGTATCATATCACCCATCTTTAAAAGTCTAATAGTGCTAATATCAGAGATACTAGCTGCAGTATTAGATATGGGGTGGGGTTGATACAAGCAGCTGCTTGATAAAATGATGACATCCGGGTGGGTAGCTATAGGATGACAAGTTTAGAAGTAGGCTCTAAAAGATTACAGGCAAATCAAAGAAAAAATATTTCGGTAGGTCATTGGTTTGTTAGGGATACATGGTATTGAGTCAGTGACACGAGCTCTAAACATTTGTTAGTACTGTGATACCAATCATCATCATCATGTCGTGCCGCCAGCACGGATATCCCTGACCCTCTCTCGCCACTTCTCCCAATTATTCATCGTTTCTGGCAGGTCTTCAGGGTTACATCCTGTGTCCTTACGTAGCTGCTGTATGTAAGTTCGAGCTGGTCGTTCTGCTTTTGCTTGGCCATATGGTGATACCAATAATCAATAAATAAATCCCTGGGGTCGTCCTGTGCCAGACTAAACCTGTAAATACCTTTAGTAGATACCAAGAGAATCTGCGCCAAAGTTACTTTCACAGACCATTGGTAGTGTTTCGAGTCTGGTGGAATTAATCCACCTCTGTCACGGAGACAGAATGTAACACAAGGTCGTGGTAACGTGGAGACTATCCCAGGAAGTGACCCTACTGATAATCGCTGAGAACCCCTCCCCCGTTATAGTTAAGATAGTTGGCTAATTTTCCTCTGCAGTCAGTAGTCGGTGCCAAGTGCAGGTTATAAGCACTAGCCATGGGTAAAATAGCAAGGCAGGTCGAGAATTCTCGCTTTGATTGGTAACCTGTCTAGGAGATGGACAGCTCTGAATTCGATAACAAGTGGACGTGGGACTAACAAATCTACTCCGTAAAAATCTACTCACAGGAAGAGCAGCACCACCAGTCATATAGTAAAGATATATATATATATATATATATATATATATATATATATATATATATATATATATATATGCACACACACACACACACACACACAGAGTAGGGCCATTCAAAAAGTTCTTTAGCCTCTCATAGATTTTAGATTTGCACCCACCTCTCATCTTTGTTAAGCCTCATCTTCACAGAAATTAAAATAGAAATGTAGATTAGTTTTCCTAGTTTTATAAGAGCTAGTAGAGTGTTGTCACAACATTTATGTTCAGCTGTCTCTTGTCTTTCTGGTTGGGGCTTAGAACTTTTTGAACGACTCTTGTGTGTGTGTGTGTGTGTGTGTGTGTGTGTGTGTGTGTGTGTGTGTGTGATGTACTCAGTGATGTACCCCTATGGACCCCTTCACATGGCCGAGCAAAAGCAGGGCAACCAGCTCGAACCTACATACAGCAGCTCTGTGAGGATACGGGGTGTAGCTCTGAGGACCTGTCGGAAGTGATGAACGATTGGGAGGGGTGGCGAGAGAGGGTCAGGGATATCCGTGCTGATAGCACGACAAGATGATGATGATGATATATATAACTGCTCATAATTATTTGAACAAACAAATTGTTTCTAAACCCCTGGTTAAACACGAGAACATTGCGTCAAGAACGAAATTTTATTGCAGTCAATATAAAAAGCAAAACAATTAGTCATATTTTGGGATTTCAAATGCTTGATACTTGGAAAATGTTTTCTAACAGAATTAAAAGGTTAAATAAAAAGAAAAAAAAAGATTTTATTTTTCTATTCCTTTAAGATCTTGTTCAGAATCGATCAAAGAAATTTAAAAGGTGAACTCACATTGCGATTCGTAAGAGTTACAAAACTTGTCTGTTAATTTGGATTTTCCTCTACTCAAAATCTTTAACGCCCTCTACAATCTTAGGTCATAAAACTTGATATTTTTGTTTGTTAAAATAATCATAATCTATAATTACATTGCCTTCAAAAGCATTACCACCCCATTTATATATATATATATATATATATATATATATATATATATATATATATATATATTACACACACACACACACACATACATTCATATATATATGTTGGTTGGTTTTTATGGCATGTCAACACTTCTTAGGTTTTTAATGCCGAAGTTAGTCTTTTTTAAAGTAATAATATAGTTAACAAGTAATTACTGATGATAATTATTTGTAAACAATTATAGCTTTAAGTTAAGATTCTTAATACTAAGTTTATACTCAATTATATGCTTTCAAGTAACTCTACCGATTAAATAAAAATCATTTGTTTGCACAATTATATAATTTTAAGTATTCCCATCAAACACTAATTTTTAACAGATCCATTTGACCTATATATGGGACCCTAACAAGCACTAACACTTCGGGTCAGAGTGAACCTAGGAGTAATAGCACTACTCAGAGCTACAGAACTGAAACATCTGCACCGGATGCAATTTAGTTTCACATTCCTTTTTGGAGGGTGGGGCTATTACCCACTTTACGGGAATATATTGGGTTGATTCATTCATAATTTTCGTTTTTTGAAATCAAGTTATAACAACGCATTTTGAATTTCCACTATTTTAAATGCAACCGGAAAATTCCCGATAAAAGTGTCATTGGTCATTCTTATTTCAGTTGTGAAAGAATGCACATCATAATTTAATCTACGATATCACGCCCCTAAAATCAACGAACTGAAAGTGCATCTGCGACACGTAATATTCTCGGTGTTTAAGAATTACAAAAGATAGGAAAAGTAAGCAAGCAGGCCGTTTGGCTTCCTCATAGTCTCAGTGAGAAGAATAATGAAGATCACATATCCATGGCGACAATTGTTCTTTTAAGGCAGAGAAATGACCCGTTTCTCAAGAATATCATTGCAGGTGATGAAAAATGGATCTTTTATAACAAAGTTTAACGCACGTGGTAGTTGATTGCCAAGGATGAATCTACTCAGCCTACACCAAAGGCGTAGCCAAATGGAAGAACTGTGTATATGGTGGTATCACCGTGGTATTATTCATTTTGAGTTTTTAAACTACAGACTCCTAATGCAAACTTGAACTCCCAACAGCAGCAGTTTTGTAGATGCAAATCTTAGAAAACGCCTTTTACTCGATAACAGGAGAAACGTAGAGCTTCTCTATGAAAACGGAAGGCCGCATTCAAGAAAAATCACACGAGAAAAATATTGGATTAAGGTTGATTTGTTCTACCCAGTCCACTATATTCAGCAAACCTTGCACCATGTAATTTTCATCATTCTCGATCTCAACAAAATTTTCTGAATGTAAAACAATTTCTCAAGATGATCAAGTTAAAAAGTTTGTCGAAAACTTTTGAGGCTCGAAACCAGCTGAATTTTACTTGAGAGGAATCAACAAGCTACCGGATGAATCGTAAGAATGGCAAAATGCTATT